>JXPH01005899.1:0-11435 GCA_001014845.1 Mochlonyx cinctipes | reverse complement strand
CAAACTTTTTTTTTTTTCACGATTCAGACCACATATCGCGAGGAACCAAAATTTAAAAAAAAAATTTGAACACATAAGCTTTTTTTTCTATCTTTAGATATAATGGGAGAAAGAAAAAAATGCTAAAACTATACAAAAATTATAACATAAAACTATTCGATTTAGACGTTCGTTTTACTACATAATGTCTCCGGCAAAGGGCTTATGAGCTTTTCTCGTATGTAAAGCCAAACGATTGTAATGCTTTACAGTGAAGAGATAGAAATCTCCTGGACGGCTCCCATATCGATTCAACATTGATGACCAGTTAGTACATAAGTTGCAAAAGGTAGAATACTCACATTTGGGAAGCCATCAACTTTATATTAAAATTTTGAACATTCTCATTTCGGCTTCATACATATTTCTTCAAAAGAAGATTTTACGCTCCATTATAGAAATATTTAGTTCTTCCATGGTGCTTAAATGACAAATAAAGGGATGGAATTATCAGAATGACAAAATGAAACAAAAATAAATAATAGCTCGAGAGCCTGAAGTAAAAAATGGGATCAGGATTGTACAGGCTGAAATTTTCAGCATAAAGTTTTTATAGCATAAAAATTCATAATTTTCTGGCCAGGCTAAAATCACCGATCCCATTTTTTACTTCAGGCTCTCGAACTATAACTAAAATAATTGATTCTAAAATGTCATACATTGAATTATATTAAAAAATAATTAAATTATTCACTGCATTGCATGGAAACAAAATTTTAATTGATTGAATTACTGTTCAAATATTATTTAAAAAACTGCCCCTGGTTGGTGTATTTATTTTTATGGTAAAAATCAATACCGTATATTTTTCAAATTAGCATTCATGAAATTCTACTCTATGTTTTGTCATGGATTTTTTCCTTAACTCTTTTACTCCCACAGTTATATTATTATTATTAAGACAAACGTATAGATCAAAGAATTATGTGTACATTAGTAGTAACGGGGCTTCCTAGACTCACGTTGGCACAGAAGAAATACCACGTTTCCAGGTTACACAGTAAAAACGTAGACAATCACAAAGTGGATTAAGTAGCTTTTCTTTCATATTTATTGGAAATTTTAGGATAGGAACTGGATTTAGACTTCGACCAAGATGATATGTGCAAATTTTGAAGAGGATTGGAAAAGTATTCACAAAGATATACAAGAAAGTCAGGTAATTGTTGTGCCAGGAATGGATATGATACCAAATCTAGCATAGGAACGGTTTTTACGAACTTACAAAAAGCTTATACTCCAAATTTGAGCTCATTCTGATCATGAGAACTCAAGAATTCTGGAAAATTACTGGTATATAGGAGCCCACAGATCCCGATGCCCTAGGGTCAAAATTTTTTAGGAACTGTTCTTGGACATTTACCAAAAGTTATACTCCAAATTTGAGCACATTCCGATCACTAGAACTCAAGTATTCTGCAAGTTCTTGCTACCAAATATCCCTCAGATCCCTATGTCCCAGGGTTAAATTTTTGCAGGAACTGTTCTTGGGCACTTGTCATAAGCTTATATTCCAAATTTGAGCTCATTCCGATCATGAGAACTCAACAATTCTGGCAGTAGCCGGTATCTAGGAGCCTTCAGATCCCGATGTCCTAAACTTTTTCAGGAACTGTTCTTGGATATTTACCAAAAGCTTTTATTCTAAATTTGAGCTCATTCCGATACCGAAAACCCAAGAATTTTGGAAGTTTGTGGTACACAGGAGCCCCCAGGTGCCGATGTTCTAGGGTCAAACTTTTTTAGGAACTACTCTTAGATACCTACCAAAAGCTTATATTCCGAATTTGAGATCATTTTGATCAGTAGAACTCAAGAATTCTGGAAGTGCCTGGTATCAAAGAGCCTTCAGATCTATNGTTCTCAGCATCGTCGAATTTCTATTCATTTCAATCCTTGTTTCTTCCGATGTGCTCAAATTATTCATCGATTTTGATTTTCGTAATTTTCTTCCAGATCTTAACATTCTTTACCCCACTTCTGATGTTTTAGGAGATTTTTCAATAAACGACTTCTTTATTTGATTGTTAATTTAGGAATGATATTTATTTTACAATTTTTCAGTTTGTTCTATTTTTGGGTCACTATGATTATTTTATTTAGTTAGACTCAAGTGATTGACCTTCTACCGAATCCTATTTCATTACTACAGAACTGTCCTTGGATTCTTACCAAAAGCTTATATTCCAAATTTGAGCTCATTGTGATCATGAAAACTCAAGAATTCTGGAAATTCCTGGTATATAGAAGCCCACAGATCCCGATGCCCTAGGGACAAACTTTTTTAAGAACTGTTTGGGTACTTACCATAAGATTATGTTCCGAATTTGAGCTCATTCCGATAATTTGAACTCAGATTTCTGGAAAATTCTGGTGAGTTTGTATGGGGCCCCACACCCTGTGGCTCGATTTGGCTCATTAACCAACTCTTCCTTACTTTTGTTTTGAGAAAAAGTAAGCTTTATCCGATTTACAGATATATATATACTCGTATTCAAATTACCCGTTTCAAATGTCATGTGAAATTAACCCGTAGCAACAGTGAACTTTATCCGCAGTTATAACTGATTTACAGGTAAATTTGCCTTTTAACTTTTTACTGTGTAGAAATTTGATGTTAATTAACTAAATGACAACTCATTCGACGCACAAGAGTCGAATTAGTTGTCTTCCAGTTCTCCCACACCGTGGTTTCTAAGAGGCTCGTTTGTCCTGGTCGACATTTTGAGAATAGAGGTTCACGTCAGATTGTTAATAGGTACCTATTTTATGCCTACTATTTTTTAGCCCAATTGAATAAAGGCTTCTGTGGGCTACCATACAAAAGCTTATCATGTTATCGATACAAACTATATAAAACACACATTTATTAATAAAATCGTTTGAAAATTTGCCCAAGACTATTGATTGGTACTAATTTTAGGCCTACCAATTTTTAAGGCTAATCGTACAAAGGCTTCTGTAGGCTCCCATACAAATTTTCGTAATTTTATCGATAGAATCGCTCTAAATCCGACATTTATTAATAAAATCTTTTGAAATATTTGCCAAGATTATAAATTGGTACCCATTTTATGTCTACTAATTTTCAGCCCAATTAAACAAAGGCTTTTGTGGGCTCATTTCGTCTTGGTTGTCCTTCTGTGTTTATGTATTTTTTCCTTCTTCTCCTTGCATCCAACATAGAAACGTCCACGTTACGATGTTTATTGATAAAAAAACTAAAAGCCTAGCCATCATTTTTAGGCCTCAGTGGAATAGGAAAAAGGTTAAAACCTTTTTCTGACTCCCTTACATTATATTTGGCCAACGATCATTCAATCTTGGAGAACAACTCAAAAAATATCAACCTTGATAACCACGCTCGCTTTCTCTCAATGCCTTACAAGAAAGTAAGGGATGGAGGTGGGCCATTCATCATCATCAGCATCATCATTAAATGTTAATTGTCACACTCTTATTGACAATCCCTCTTTTTAGACCAATTTCTCTGTAAGCCATCTATTGGCATTACACGTAACATGTGCCCTATAGAGTTTTTGGGTTACTTTCGATAGTTGGAGGATTAGAGCTTCAAGGGCAATCTAGTTGGCAAATCGTTAGACCAATAGCCAGGTTGAAGGCATAGTCAATGGATGCAAATAAAACAATAGGTAATTTATTGCCAAATACTGCAAGTCTTGGCCTGTATTTTTTGACGAGCAAAGATTCCTTTTCTAAATCACGTTTTAAGGGTCCTACACTACGGATTTCATGGTTTCGGGTATGTGTCCGCTTCCATTCTCGGATGATTAAGTCTCCACAACATAATAAAGATTTCGATAGAACTTGGTGCGGACATTGTCCCTAACTGTAGAAGGCACAGCTCTAAACATATTTTGAACAACATTGATAAACATCACTGTTGATTCCTATGCCAAATTTGGCATTTAGAGCCTTACACTGAACTTTTAATGCGAAATCTTCAATTTTCGAATGCACTAAACATATGTAAATGATGATTTTGAAAGGTTGAAATATCAAGGATATGCTGACAAATCGTGATGAAAACAATTTCAAACATCACATGCCTGTTAATTTTGAAATTTAATATAAAATTGAGCACCCTTATATTCTCTAAATCCAATAAACTTCAAGCATGTATACTCGTAAGAGAATGTATAATAGAATTCTAAAAACAAATAAAATACAACTCTTTTTGGCCGACAGACAGGCTCTGATGTCTGACCCAGATGCAAATAATCTTTTGGCAATTCTATATGCATGCGATATTCATATTATATGCGTATATGCGATATCCGCAAGCATAATTCTGAAACAAAAGGCCAAGAGGCACTTGAAAATTTCATTCTTCTTCTTGTTATTTTTCGTGCACAATAAATTTCATAATTTTAGGGGTTGCATTTTTATATGTTCGAAGGTCGTTGCACTTTTTCCCAAAATAATAAAAATAAAACTCAAATTTTTTTCGCTTTTCTGTTGTTTCAGTCTATATAAAAGAAAGGGTGGTTGCCGCGGATCTGAAAAAAAATATTTTTTTTGGTTCCTCAATCAGAGATATTTTATTCATTGAGATCTGAAAGCTTGAAAAAAGATCCAATATCGATTTTAAGCTACTCGAGATTCTACAACGCTGAAACAACGAAAATAACGATTTTATCATAGGGCGTTGTTTAGGTTTTATTCTGTTTTTATGCAAATATGTAAACATGATACGTACAGCATTTGAAAAAAAAGTTTTGCCTCCTAGTGTAGATATTTTATCGAAGATAAAGGCGTTACATTACTAGGGTACCTACTTATAATTCTGGCCTTGGCAACACTAAGTGTTGACAGGTGCAATCTGATGTTTCTATTGGAAAGTTCCAATTCAATCGTGACCGGCGCTCCAGAACGGATTTCGTAAAGGTCATCCAAAATCAGCTGTTTTCCACAAAACATCGATGCTATGAGCGAATTGATAATGCAAGATCGTCATATGACATACCGTGAGTTTGAGGCATCCTTGGGCATTAGTATGACAAGCATCACGTTGTATTCCTTTTTTCCCCCCATGATTTGACAAACGCTAAAAAAACGCTCGTGTCCATTTTTGCAAGAAAATGTTGAAAAAAATACGATCACAGTGCATCAAATGCTGTGTATAAAATCTGCACAGGTGACGAATCATGGATGTATTCATATACGCCCGAAAAAAGAGCAATCGACCGTATGGGTCTTCCAAGACGAGCCAAATCCAACAAAAGTTGTTCGCAGAAGAAGCACATCGAAACAAATGGTTGCCTATTTCTTCGGCATTAGTGGTCATATGACTACAGTGGCGTTAACGCAACGTAGAACGAAGTTTTCCGAGACGAATCATTCTCCATCATGACAATGTAAACTCTCACATAACGGCTTAAACAAAGGAATTTTTGATCGGCCAAAATATTGAACTAATGGGTCATCCGGCGTACAGCCTTGACTTGGCACTCAATTACTACTATTTTATTCCCACAAATCAAAAAAATTACGTAATCAGCGATTTACGACGCCTGAAGAAGCGGTTGATGCGTTCAAAATGCTTGTTTTGGAGGTACCTCAATCGGAACGACAAAAGTGCTTCAAAAACTGGTTCCAATGAATGCAAAAGTACCCAGATAATTCTGGAAACTAAAATATCAGTTCTTTTCACCAAAATCCAAGCAAAAGTCTACGCCCTATTAATTTTAGCTCGAGCTTCGAACTATTATTTTTAGTTCCATTTTCAAACTTTGCCAGAAGAGTCAGGGCACGCAACTGACCACTTTTTCAAAAACGATTTATTTTAGTTCACATATCCAATCTATTTTTTTTAGTTCTTTAACTATTTATGTTAGACTTTTTTCTTAAAAAACGAGTTCGTGTTCAAGAACTATTCTGATAGTCATTTGAACTAAAAAATATCGTTTCTGAAATTATTTGTGTATAATTAATTCTTCATGGAAAATATTTTGAAAAACAGTAAAACCAATCTCGATGATAAGTATTTGTCTTTTCATAATTAGGCCAGCAATATAAGTAGCAAGCCTCGCATCCATTATTTGTATGATGGAACTTTAAATGGCATTAGCCATCATTTTTGTCTCATTTTGCTTCTTGATTGTTGGTTTTTTTCAGATCTCAATGAATAAAATATCTCTGCCTGTAGCATAGTACTTGAGTTTGAGATCCAAATGCAGCGTTTTGAATTCGGAACAGAAGTTTCTGATAAGTACCCAAAAACAGTTCCTCTCCGACATTGTGTCTAATGCCATCAATTTGTTCCTGCTACTTTCAAACACCAGACATTCTTGGATAACTCTTTAGGTATTATACATAGGATCTGCCTCAAAATTTTGTTCTTCGCATAAACTTCAATCGAGCTCCCAATAAATGAGAAAAGCTATAATCTACCTTGTGCTTTACGCCCTCTTCTTGTTTGGAGATTATTTTCAGCCGACTAGACATATGTACATGAAATGTTTAATGGAAGGGATTTAAAATAATAATAAAAAATCGATCGTGTGTTATCGATATTGAGAGTTTATACATTAAACAGTAATTCAATTCCGATTCCTTTATGATCCTGTCAAATAAACAAAATTATTTACGGGGTTTAAAGTTGAACAAAAAAAGAGATAATCCTGTAATGGGAAAAGAATTGAATGCATGCCTGGCGTGATTATAGTCGCAGATTTATTACCTTGTTTAAAAATTTATTTCGCTTTTTTTAGGCTCCAGAGGATAATCAATTTATATTTTACTTATACTATCCATCGCCCATTAATAATGGTAGTGTTATCATATTCTCATATTTATAATTTTAGCTTGTTGGATCGCAAGGACCTTTAACCTAAGATTTTGTGTGGGTCTGGTCTCTCTGCTGAATTATAAGCAGATCTGCATCATCTACTTACTCAAATCAGTGAAAGTTTACTATGGGGTATAGTATAACGATTTGGGTATTTTGAAGGTAAAACGAGACATGCAATTTTTGAGCCGAATTGGTTACTATAGGCATACAAATTCTTTGTTTCTGAAAATAAAACGTAGCAAATCACAAAGTGAATTATAGAGCTATTCTTTTTCATTTATTGGTTGTTTTATAATAGGAATTTGACAAAGATCATATATGCAAATTTGAAGAGGAACGAAAAAGTATTTAAAGAGTTATCCAAAAAATTCTTGAAATTAGAAGCACCAGGAACGGATCATTTTATCCTAAATTTAAGATAAGAACTGTTTTTGGTCACTTACCAAATGCTTATATTTCAAATTTGAGCTCATTCCGATCTCTAAAACTCAAGAATTCAGAAGTTCCTGGAACCTAGGAGACATGTAATCCCGATGTCACCGAGTCAAACTTTTTTTAGGAGCTGCACTTGGACACTAACCAAAAATTTAAACTCCAAATTTGAGCTTATTCCAATCACTAGAACTCAAAAGTTTTAGAAGTTCCTGGTACGCAGGAGCGCTCAGATCAAGATGTCCCAGGGTCAAACTTTTTTAAGAACTGGTCTTGGATACTTATCACAAAGTTATGTTAGAAATTTGGGCTGATTCCGATCAATAGAACTCAAGATTTTCGGACGATTACAGTGAATTATTATTATTATCTTCTTTTGTAAAAATTGAAAATAAGTACTTCTCTTTTTTACAAAATAAATCCATGGTATTTTGGAAGTCCTTTTGCTATAACTCTGAAAAGGTTGAAGAACCGGTTTGAATATTGGAGGTACTATATAGTACTAATTTATCGGTATCATATAGAGTCCCAGAAAGTGCAAAATCCAAAATTTGCTTCGCCAGCGAAAACCGCAATAACTCCAAAACGGTTGAGGTTTTAATTACGCCGTAAGTGGTACGAAATAGTACTAATTAGGTACTAAATATTTGGAAATTTTGAGATCAATCGGCCAAAAAAAAAATTTGGACTATACAGAACCGATTCGTTAAAAAATGTATAGTATATATCTTGCAAACGGTTGAAGAACCGGTTCTGATATTTGAGGTACGAAATAGTACTAATTCATAGCTATCATTTAGAGTCCTAAAAATTGCAAAATTCAAATGTTGGTTCGCCAGCGAAAAAAAACCGCAATAACTCCAAAACGGTTGAGGTACTAATTATGCCGTAAGTGGTACTAAATAGTACTAATTAGGTACGAAATATCTGGAAGTTTTCAGACCGATCGTACTACCTTCGTTCGCTGTTGGAATTCGTGGGCCATCGGGTTCTAGGGGTTCCTAGATACAAGGAACTTCCAGAATTCTTGAGTTCTAATGATCGGAATGAGCTCAAATTTGGAATATAAGCATATGGCAAGAACATTTCCTAGGCTGAATTTGAGTTAATATCATCCATACCTGGTGCTTCCCTTTACCAGACTTTCTTGGATAACTCTGTAAATACTTTTCCGATCCTCTTCAAAACTTGCACATATCATCTTTGTCGAAGTCTAAATCCAGTTCATATCACAAGGTATAGAATAAATATGATGAAAAGCTACATAATCCACCTTGTGGTTCCCTACGTTTTTAACTTAACTATTGTTCAATTTCAGTGCCATAAAAATAATTTCCAAAGTTTCTTTCAAATTTAAAATCTTGTTTGAATTTTTTTCGAATTATGTCGCCAAGCAAATTCACACTTAATAAAATCTGCTGTAAAACCGCAAAAAAGAGCTGAATTTTGAACAGCTGATTAAACCGCAAAATTTTTCAGCTAAAGTTTGCGTTTTATGTGTGGAACTCGTTGCAGAAATGGCGGAGAATTTTGTTCGAAACAAAAATGGAGCGAAAAATAATATTAAAATGTATACACGTATAATATGGCTTTTAAAACTTATTTTTACAAAACATATTGTTGGAAATGTATTTTTTGTGGCTAAAATTTAATAAAGTAACTAAAATTGTAAATGTACTATAATTTTTGTGCATTTTCATGGATTTTTATTGAAATTTTATACGGAAATCTTGAAATCATGCTGAAAAATCGCAACTGAATTGAAACCAAATTTTGACATTTGTGGTTCGCTGAAAAAACCGCAATTTCTTTTAGCGATTTAAAATCAGCATTTTAAAATGCTGGTTTTTTTAAACGAAACTGAGTGTGTTCCCATACGGTTTGGACCCGTTCATGAACTAGTTCATGAAACAATACCATAAACTGGTCCCCTTCGTGGTACTACATGCAGGGTATAAAGTATTTTGCAAATATTTTCAAATTTAAAATGTTTTGAGTTTTTGAAAAATGTAATTTATGCTGATTCACGATGAAATTTTAGCGTTCGTTCCCTATTGTTTATTCCCCATTTTACAAAGTTTTAATTTGAATGAAGAATAAACAAAACGCTCCTTATCCAAATCCCACAATCTATCTATCCCACCCACCACAATGTTCGTGTCCTTTGTTCAAAATTACAATTTCCCGATTGATGAATTTTCAAATTGGATGAATTCATGCAAATAATAGCAGAAAATTATATATATTTTATTATTTTAGCTGTCTATAGGTTAGGTAGGTACGTAATGGGTATAGAATATGTATAAAACATAATATAAATATAGAACAAGAGATAAGATAACAAAAGCCATAAAATGGTATCATCCAGACAATTTATTTGTTATCGATTTTCCTGCCTTTTCTCTCCGCTATACTGCGAAGAAAAAAAATCACATCTGTGGGAAAATGTCTCAAAGGAAAAAGCAAAAATAATCTAAAAAAGAGAAAAAAATGCTAGCGATTTATTTTATTGTCTTTGGCATTTAATTCAAATATTTGTCATTCCGCTATACTGCTTCTGGGCTGGGGCTGGAATTTGATACAAAATCTGAAGTTATTTTTTTGCCCGGTCAAATAGATTTTTTGTTCCGTCCTAATAAACGAAAGTATTTCCGTTCATTAAAAATATTTCTCTCCAAATTGTATTTTTAGCAAAAAGAAAAAATAATAAACTATAAGTGTGCTTCATCAAAAATTCGAAGATTTAACATTACATTTATTTATTATTATTTATATTAAAAGTTTTAAAAATAACTCTAAAAACGTTATGTATTATAGAAGAATTTTTTGAGTTTTCTAAATTTACATCATCACAGAGAGACAGAGACGAGATTTTGAGAATGTATGTTTTGTTAAGAAATAAAATGAAAAATGAGAAAAACTTGGTTTTAATATACATGTACATTAGGGTGGGCTCAGAATAGCCAACCTAATCTGATTCTAAGTCTTACAAAATTATGAGCCTGAGCGGATAAAATTTTGGACGCGTTACCGTCTAAAAACCGTTAAAAAATGAGGTTTTTGGAGGGGTTGCGGACAAATAAAACTAAAAATAATTCTGATCTCTTTTTGATCACCTAAAATATTTGAAATACATAAAAAAATAATTTCCTTTCTGGGTTTTGTAGGTTTACGTCTCAAAAAGGCTAAATTTTTTTGTACAAGTCGGTTTTGATGAAAAATTAGGTGCTAACCATTTTATGAATATTTTCTGAAGTGTTTAGCCTAATAGGTCAAGTGGCCCTTTACGATATTACATACGTTTTTTTAGTAAAATCATCAAACTGAAAATCTTGGAGCCCAATTGGTCAAAGCTCTTGTACAAAAGTAACTGAATTTATGAGTTTTTAAACTGTAACTCCATGGACCAAGGTTCAATTGAGCTCAAAATTTGTATTATTTCTTTACTTTACTTTTCGCCTTATCCAACGGTAATGTTAAACAGCCTCTAAGAGCATAGGCCATCAATAAAAATTCGCCATCTCGTACGTCGGAGTGCTATTTGCTTCAAGTCCCATACATTTTTAAACGAAGAGCTGCCACTTTGAACAGCCCAAGCATTAGCTTCCGCCAGCGTTTAATGCCACCAGGTGTTTTTCGGTCATCCACAAACTGGGTTGTGTAGCTTTTCTTTCACATTTATTGTATATTTTGTGATAGGAACTGGATCAAAGCCAAAGTCTAACAAAGATAATAAGTGCAAGTTTTGTCTAAGAAAGTCTGGTAATTGGAAGCCAGGCATGTATAATATTATCTCAAATTTAGCACAGAAACTGTTCGTAGGCACTTGCCATAAGCTTGTATACCAAATTTGAGCTCATTCCGGTCACTAGAACTTGAAAATTCTGGCANGATCCCGATGTTCTAGGGTCAAACTTTTTTAGGAACTGTTTTTAGATACATATCAAATTTGAGCTCATTCCGATCATTAGAACTCCAGAGTTTTTGAAAATTCTGGTACAAAGGAGCCTACAGATTGTGGGAGTTGAGCACAATGGGCCCGCTTTGTAACCTTCGTGCGAGAGGCAGTACAAATTCTTACTGTACACCTCACCCTCCAAATCCATCCATCCACAAAATCCGATGTCCCAGGGTCAAACATTTTAGGAAC
>JXPH01005886.1:0-12009 GCA_001014845.1 Mochlonyx cinctipes | reverse complement strand
TACTTACCAAAAGCTTATATTGCAAATTTCAGCTCATTCCGATCACGGGAAGTCAAGAATTCTCTAAGTTCCTGGTACTTAGGAGCCCCCAGATCCCGATGTCCCGATGTCCAATACTGAATACACTTGGCCGTCCAAGCACCTTTGCCGAAGACGCGATCATTCTACGAAGTCATTCACAAAATTAGGGTTGTTTCCACAACCATCCGCTAGGTGGCGTAAATGCATTTTTTATTGATTTAAACTAAAATGTCACCCAGATCTAAGCTGTCCCCCAAATAACAGTTCTCCAGGACTTCGGGAACATCTTCAAATAAGCTCTCCAAGATTGCAAACAGACAGACAGGCAGAAAGACAGACAGAAAGACAGAGGGACAGAAAACAAATCTGCTTCTTAATATAAAGATTTTAAATACCATAAAATGCCTTATATGACTTTTCTTCATTATTTCTTCGCGACATTCGACAAACTTCGAGTGACTTTCGGAACACTTCTGGTGACCCTCGGAACACTTCTGGTGATCCTCGGAAAACTTCTGGTGAGCTTCGCAATACTGCGTGAACTTCGAAATACTTGGGATGACATTCGGAATATTTCGGGTAGCCTTCAGAACACTTCGGATCACCTTCGGCACACTTCGGGTCACCTTCGGAACACTTCGGGCACCTTCGGCACAATTTGGTTGACATTCAACAGACTTCGGGTCAACTTCGGAACAGTTCGGGTCACCTTCGGAACACTTCGGTACACTTTAGATGACATTCTACACACTTCACGTAGCCTTCGGAACACTTTGGGTGACCTTCTGAACACTTCGGATTACATTCGGAACACCGTGTCACTTTTGGCACATTTTAATTCGTAACCAAAATGACATCTCCTACCCTAATTTTTAGATTTTTAGAATTTTCTATCCAAAGTGTCCCTTAGGAAGCCTCTAGCTAAGGAGAGCCTAAATGACCGCTTTTGTCCAATTTTAGTTTTGGTACAAGTTCCTTTCCAAAATACCAGACCGTTAACCAAATTTCAGATTTTTAAACTTTCTATTCACAACGCCCTCTAGAGCACCTAATAACCTTCTGGGAGACCTGTCCGCTCTTGTGCAATTTCAGTTTTGGGCCGAGGTGCTAACTGAAAAACCAGGCTATAACCAAAATTTCAGATACGCAAAATACCACCGGAAACACTGTCTGATGTGTATGGGAGCCTCCAGATTGTCCTCATGTGGGGTCATTATGATTAAATATTGTATTGTGATCTGGAGACGAACATATGTGTGCAAAGTTTGAAAAAATCGGGTGGGTAGAAATGGGTCAAAATTTGATGACTAGATTTGATCTAAACAAACATACCAACAAACAGAAATATCAACATAAAAAATCATGTAAAAAGCTTAAAATAATTATTTGCGAACGAAACGACTATCGAAAATTGAACGTTTGCTATAGTTCAATTGCCTGAAGCAAAAACGGGATCGGTGATCCAACGGCTGAAGCTCTCAATATAAGCTTACAGAATTTCGTGGTCGAGCTGAAAAATTCTTGTCTCGCGACAGTTTTTGACTTATGACCAGGCCATAGCAATGTGTGTTAACCAAAAATCTGGTGCTTTGCAATGTTTTTCATCTATTAGGAGTTCAAATTTTAATTATGTTAATCTATACTATTTGCAACACAATTTTCCTCAATGGACTTAAGACGTGGAACATGAATTTTTCAGACCGACCAAGAAATTCTGAATTCTTATTCTGAGAATTGTAGTCTGTGGATAGCAGATCCCGTTTTTTTCTTTATGCTCCTGAACTATAGCAAACGTTCAATTTTCGATAGTTGTTTCGTTCGCAAATAATTATTTTAAGCTTTTTACATGATTTTTAGCTTTTCATCACTATCAAATAGATGTAAAGGTTATAAGTTCGTCAAAAAAAAAGTTGTTTCAAATGGTCAACTACTAGGGCTACTACCCTACATAAACATTTTTCGGATTGGAAAATATTTGTTTCATTTATTTTGTTGTTGCTTTTATTTGTGTATGTGTATTTTTTAAATAATGTTAAATAAGAAACGCCTGGTATTTATAAGTAATAATAATTCATTCCTAATATCAGCCAGACTTTGTTGTTTTCCCGCTTAGTTACTGATCAATAGTATTATTCAATCTCAGTCAGGATTGAGTTCTTTTTAGAGGGCAGTTCTTCAATGTTTTTTTTGCTACTATTCTGGGTTCTTTTGGACCCTCCCGTATAGCAAGTGGCCAATTCATTCAATTTTGCGTCACCTGATTTCTATGTTTATACTAGTCATACCACAGCACTGCCATATAATTCAGTGTTAGTAATCGAGACCATCTTATCCGGAAGATTTGACACAGACATCGATTGACAAATGGCTGAATTTTATTTGTGACTGATTTAGCCACTTTTAAAATCTTAGACGCATACAGCAGTGAGGATACTTTAAGAAGACTTAAAAATAGTCGAAGCATGGTGTTATTTTTATATTAGGCCTGAGAGCCAAATGTTATTTGACGCATAACGTGGTAGTGGTCGTCTTCGTACTACCATTAGTTGTCATTTTGCTACGGAGATAAATAAATTTCTCGACGCATTTGCCTATTTTACTGTCAATCTCAAAATCACTAGCGCTATTTCTATTAACAGCAAAGTACTTTGTCTTTTCATCGTTGAAGATCAAGCCACCCTTCATTCCTTCATGGAAAACGTCTTTGATTTTGCCTTCCATATCTTTTTTTGTGGGTTAGCATATCCAAGTCATCGGCGTTGCTCGTATTTTCCAGACGATCATCCATATTTTTACATTTTATGCCAGAAACGTGGCACATTTAATGGTTAAATAAATGTACAGCACATCATTCAACGCAACACAGGAACAACAAAGGGGATAGCAAGCATCCTTCTCAAACCATTTTTCACGGGATATGCTCGAAGGACCTATCCTTATGTACGACACGGCGTCAGAAGATTTCTTGACCAGATCAATAATCTTTGCTCGAACTCGTCTATTGCTTAAACTTATCCAAATTGCGTCCTATTTTAGCAGATCAAAGGCCTTCTGGAGTCGACGAAAACTACGTACAGTGGTCGGTTTCACTCGATACACTTCACGCTTTCAAAAGCCTCTTTGTAATGTTGCAGCAAGCACTGCGTTGATTCTTTCCAAAATAATAGTCCAAAGGATTTTACTGCAAATGTATTGCTGTATGATCCCTTGCCAATTGTTAGTCACTTATATCACCTTTCTTTGGAATCTTCGTTAGCAAACCCTGTTTTCAGTCACTCGGAAACGATGTGTAAATGTTCCAGATATTATTACGTAAAAAGGGATGGAGAATGTCCATTGATAGGTCATTGTCAATTTTGAGGACTGCTGGAGCCAGGAGCTTTTCCACTTTTCAAAGAACATAATGCTTTGTCGCTCTACTGGGTGGCTCAACATTAATCCTCGTTTGAATGCAGACGGGACCTGAAACTGGATTTTGCTGATTATTAACGAGGTGCTCTGGATCGAGTGCCTCGTTATTAAAAACCTCGTGGAAGTGTTTTCACCCCCTATGCAGTTGCTCATCTTCAGTATGCAGGATGTTACCCTTCACAACAGGGCAGGACTCTTTTTTTGACCAGATTCAAGCTCTTCAAGCTCTTTAGAGATTCAGATACCACATAATTGTTTGGAATATTTACGTACTGCAGCAATCTCTGCTTTTTCTGAAAATCACGCCTGTGTCTATGTTACGATGCTCGAAGTATCATACTGACGTTCGAGCTCAGCTTTTCTTAGTCATGTCAAACGATTTGTTTGATTGTTTGGTTACGCTCTTCAAAGATCTTCTTAGTTTCATAAGAAGTCCATTTTGGTTCGATAAACGATAACAGTTTGTATCTATTACGTAGTTTGATGGCGAATTGATTCTGAGCTAGGGGATCTTTGAGTTTCCCAATGTCGTATTTTTGCATTTTTGACTCGCTGCTTGAAGCAGCATGAACCTTAAATCTAAAATAACCAACTAATAGGTGAATTGCTATGCCTACTCTTTCTATCGATGTGAGATTAATACGAAGATCTACTGGCAGATCTATTCCGAAGAAATCACCATTTGAATGGACCACGTGACTTTATGGATCTTTTTATGTAGGAACAAAGTGTCTCCAATCACTAAATTGTGTAAACCTCACAAATCAATCAGCAACTCTTCGTTTTCATAGGGATCACTGCCATGTCTACCCGTAAAGTGCTCAATGCCAGTGTTGTCTCAAACAACAGTAGTGTTGAAATCCCCCATAAATATTTATGCTTCAGCTAGAGAAATATACACCAGAACACTCGTAAACAGTCAGGAACACCCAAGAACACCCGGGAACACTCAGGAACACCGGGAACACCTGAGAACACTCGATAAAACTCAAGAATACTTAGGAACACTCAGGACTCGGGACCACTCGGTAACACCTGGGAAAACTCGGTAATAGTCAAGAACACTCAGGAACACTCGGTAATACTCAAAAATACTCGGTAACACTCAAAGAGAAGAGAAGAACACTCACGAATACTCGCAACTCGATAATACCCGTGAACACTCTGGAACACTGGGTTATTTTTTCTACTGCGTCAGTCAGACCTACCAAAAAAGCCCCTCGGTTAAATGTAAAAACTACTGTTGTCACATTCTGTCAATGAGGAGAAAATGAGACAAAACACAGTCAACAATTTAACCGCGATTAAAACTCGGTGGATGCTTACGGACGTAAGTGTTTAAAATAGATAGCAAGTGACAAAAATAGAGCAATTTACCCTATTTTAATTTATGTATGCCCAATCGAGATTTTTTCTTCTTTCAAACTTATTTTTATTGTAAATGTAAATTGTGAATTATGACCTATTTAATATTTTACTTCCAGCAACAAGTTTTTTCCATTCCATATTAAGCTTCTATAAATTTTCAATTCAATATTTTCTTTAGTATATTAAGTATAAATCATAGTTTAGTGCCTCATGCCTTTCTATTTATAGTATATAGTATTTAACTGTTATATATATATAATTAAAGTAAATAAAATGTATAAATTCGCCCAAATATAAACCATTAAAAACATTCACTAAATAAATTTCTTTCACAATTAATACATTTCATAAAACCACAAATTCACCACAAAAATCAACCAGTTGGCAGACTTTGGACATAAGGTACTTAACGAGATAAATTTGAATAAAATATTGGCTGTTTAAAATATAAAGTAAAATACAAACATAAATAAAAAGCTCGAAATATACTAAAACTGATATGCGAAGTCTCCAGAGTTGGTATTTTCGAATTATCATGTGCAATGTACCAGGCGCTACAGACAATCAATCCGTAATGTGGCACTGGATACTAATAATGAAGAAAAAAAATATTATAAATTTATTGGAAAAACAAAAAGGCTTTACATTTTACATTGTTTAGTTTTCGTCTGTAGTAAGTGATTGTGTGTGAACAAATAGAAAATTGACGCCTGGTACTTTGTAAAAGCTTTTTTTTAATTAAACTGTAATTTATTGAAGCGCCTCGCAGTTTGTAACGCTAGCTTTTCTAGATTTAGCTGAAGAGCGCATGCCATTCCAAATCATTTGACTACAAACTTATATTTCTAGCTATGGGTTCGTCGATTGATGAGACTTTGTGCCTTGGTGTCCCTAACATCAGTATCTCTGAACACTCCAAAAACGTTCGAGCGTTACCCACCGTTACAGTATTTTACGTTTTGCTGTGATACAACTGTTACGCTGTTATTTACAGCTGAAATGATAGCCAAAATGCATATTCGTGGTATTTTAAATGTTAGAAACTACCAAATTATTCTGACGTTACATAACATTTACAACTAAATTATTTTAGGGCGATGTTCCATACTTGAAGGATCACTGGTGTCAATTTGATGCTTCTATGGTTCTTTTTCTATGGATTTCAGTTATTTTACAAATATTTGAGATGCTTGGAATTGTTCCGAAGTAAGTATTCGTCTTAGGACTCGCAATATTAAAATCCGCACTTCATTCTAACCACTTGAGTAGCATTTCATTGTGTTGTAACCAACACAATGATATGCGACTCAGGCGGTCAGAATAAAGTGCATATTCTAAAGGTGGGAGCCCTGACTATCTATTTTAAAATAAAATTACATAAATTTTAATATTTATTTTTCAATTTTGTAGATTCTCATACTGGAGCGTCATGCGAGCCCCTCGACCTTTAATCATGATCCGTTTTCTAAGAGTCTTCCTTAAGTTTTCCATGCCAAAGAGTCGAATCAATCAGATTTTTAAGCGATCCAGTCAACAAATTTACAATGTTACATTGTTCTTCCTGTTTTTTATGTCGCTTTACGGTCTCCTCGGAGTCCAGTTTTTCGGCGAACTGAAAAACCATTGTGTACTAAACTCCACCGAAAAAGAGTAAGTTCTTTAATATTCATCAATAATGTTAAATAACAATAATTCTATTTCTAGATTTTTAACAATAAACTCGCTAGCGATTCCGGACACATTTTGCTCCACAGACCCCAATTCGGGATATCAATGTCCAATAGGGATGAAATGTATGAAAATGGATTTTTTGTCCAATTATGTTCAAGGATTCAACGGATTCGAGGATATAGCAACCAGTATATTTACAGTATACCAAGCAGCGTCTCAGGAAGGATGGGTGTTTATTATGTACAGAGCAATAGATTCGCTTCCGGCTTGGAGAGCGGCTTTTTATTTCAGTACAATGATCTTCTTCTTAGCTTGGCTAGTGAAGAACGTTTTCATAGCTGTCATAACAGAAACATTTAACGAAATTCGTGTACAGTTTCAGCAGATGTGGGGTGTTCGTGGGCACATTCAGAACAGTACCGCGTCACAAGTAATATCTGGAGATGATACGGGATGGAAACTGGTGACAATAGATGATAATAAACACGGTGGACTTGCGCCAGAAGCATGTCATGCTATATTACGATCACCATACTTCCGTCTATTAGTTATGTCAGTGATTTTAGCCAACGGAATTGTTACGGCGTCAATGCATTTCAAGCATGATGGTAGACCACGTCAAGTATTTTACGAGAACTATTACTACATCGAGGTTGCGTTCACACTTCTTTTGGATTTGGAAACACTATTTAAAATCTATTGTTTGGGTTGGCGCGGATACTTCAAGCACTCAATCCATAAATTTGAGCTCTTATTAGCAATTGGAACAACGCTCCACATAATTCCTGGACTATATTTGTCAGCGTTAACGTATTTCCAAGTGCTTCGAGTTGTTCGATTGATCAAAGCGTCTCCAATGTTGGAAGGATTCGTTTACAAGATTTTTGGGCCTGGAAAGAAGTTGGGATCTCTTATAATTTTCACAATGTGCTTGCTGATCATCAGTTCCAGTATTTCGATGCAACTTTTCTGTTTTCTCTGTGACTACACAAAATTCGAGAGCTTCCCCGACGCATTTATGTCTATGTTCCAGATTTTAACGCAAGAAGCTTGGGTTGAAGTTATGGACGAGACTATGATTCGGACGAGCAAGTCATTAACACCATTTGTTGCAATGTACTTTATCCTATATCATCTTTTTGTAACACTGGTATGTAATTCAAATTATTTTTCGTTTAAATTTCAAAGTATTTAAATCATATTTTGTATTCCAGATTGTGTTAAGTTTATTCGTTGCCGTCATCTTGGACAATTTGGAATTGGATGAGGATATCAAAAAATTGAAACAACTAAAGTTTAGGGAACAAAGTGCTGAAATTAAAGAGACGCTTCCATTCCGACTACGAATTTTCGAGAAATTCCCAGACTCACCGCAAATGACAATTCTACACAGGATACCTAGCGATTTTACACTGCCAAAAGTCAGAGAATCATTTATGAAACAATTCGTTATCGAAATGGAACCCGATGATCCTTCCTACAACGAAGGTATCAAGAGACCAACTTCGGAATGTTGGGAGACAAATGTGGTATTTTTGAAGCAAAAACCTGTTCGCATTATGAATAAAACAGCAAAAGTTCGAATTGTTGGAAGTAGTTTGAGGAAAATGGCAATTACGCACATAATAAACGATTCAAACAATCAAAGACTGATGTTAGGAGACTCTGCGATGCTTCCTGTTGCTGGAGCAAAATCAGGATTAAAGCCACAAGGCACTATAACGCAACATAAGCCATGGAGGGTGGAGAAGAAATTCAGTTCTAGATCGATTAGGAGAAGCGTTCGTAGTGGTTCCATCAAATTGAAACAAACATACGAACATTTGATGGAGAATGGTGATATTGGAGCTGCATCTCGAATGACTTCATCTCGTGCAAGACCCCATGATCTGGACATTAAACTACTACAAGCTAAAAGACAACAGGCGGAGATGCGAAGGAATCAAAGGGAAGAGGATTTGAGGGAAAACCACCCATTTTTCGACACCCCACTATTTGCAGTTCCACGAGAAAGTAAATTTAGAAAGATTTGTCAGAAAATCGTGCACGGACGATACGATGCTCGTCTAAAAGACCCGTTGACAGGAAAAGAACGCAAAGTTCAATATAAAAGTATGCATAATTTTTTGGGACTTGTCACGTATCTCGATTGGCTCATGATTTTTGTAACAACAATGTCCTGCATCTCAATGATGTTTGAGACACCATCGTATCGTGTGATGGACCACTATGCTCTTCAAATTGCAGAATACGCTTTCGTTGTTTTCATGAGTCTAGAACTGTCTCTGAAAATACTGGCTGATGGCTTATTTTTTACACCAAAAGCATACATCAAAGACGTTGCTTCTGTTCTCGATGTTTTCATCTACGTTGTTTCCACAACGTTTTTAGTGTGGATGCCACGAAGCATACCAAGCAATTCAAGCGCACAGCTTTTGATGATACTGAGATGTGTTCGTCCATTAAGAATTTTCACTCTGGTGCCGCACATGCGAAAAGTGGTGTATGAGCTCTGTCGTGGTTTTAAGGAAATCTTGTTGGTATCGACGTTACTGATACTGCTGATGTTTGTTTTCGCTAGCTATGGAGTCCAGTTATACGGCGGGAGATTGGCGCGATGTAATGACCCAACCATTTTGAAGAGGGAAGATTGTGTCGGCGTTTTTATGCGGCGCGTCTTTGTTACGAAAATGAAATTGTTGCCAGGTCAAAACGAATCATATCCTTCAATGTTAGTGCCGAGAGTTTGGGCAAACCCTCGACGATTTAATTTTGATAATATTGGAGATGCTATGCTGGCTCTCTTCGAGGTATTGTCCTTCAAAGGATGGTTGGATGTTCGGGATGTTTTGATAAAAGCTTTGGGTCCTGTGCATGCGATCTACATACACGTTTACATTTTCCTTGGCTGCATGATCGGATTAACACTGTTTGTCGGTGTTGTTATTGCAAACTACTCAGAGAATAAAGGAACAGCATTGTTGACGGTCGATCAGAGAAGGTGGTGCGATCTTAAAAAGAGATTGAAGATTGCTCAGCCTTTACATCTTCCTCCAAGACCAGATGGACGGAAATTTAGAGCTTTTGTGTACGACATCACTCAGCATATAGCGTTCAAGAGATGTATTGCAGTTGTTGTTTTAGTTAACAGTATGTTATTATCTGTTGCGGTAAATATAACTTAAATTACTATAATAATACTTGTTATACTTTATACATTCTGTTTTTTGTGAGAGTAGCAAAGGCAAAAGGTTCCACCAAATCTGAAGACAACCTTCATTAGTTTAATAAAAATTAAAATCATAATTTAAATAGCTAACAACTCAGAGAAACTTATTCATCTTATCTTTATTTTTTAGTGGAAAAAAGATGAAATCCATACAGAAAGACTAGTGATAGTCAGCACATTGTTAACATTTGTTTTTGTTATGGAAGTTGTTATGAAAAATATCGCATTCACACCACGTGGGTACTGGCAATCGAGGAGGAATCGGTACGATTTATTAGTAACTGTAGCTGGAGTTGTTTGGATATTTTTGCAAACCACCTTCAAGGTATTGTCATAATAGTCATTTGGGTAAATTGATGATTTTAATATGTTATTTTAGAGTGACTTATCCTACTTCATCGGGTTCATGGTAGTTATTTTGAGGTTTTTCACAATAACCGGAAAGCATACGACCCTCAAAATGTTAATGTTAACGGTCGGCGTTTCTGTCTGTAAATCCTTCTTCATTATCTTTGGCATGTTTCTCTTGGTATTCTTTTACGCCCTTGCGGGAACAATATTGTTCGGAACTGTCAAATATGGAGAAGGTATTGGAAGACGAGCCAATTTCGGATCTCCGGTAACTGGTGTTGCAATGCTGTTCCGTATTGTCACTGGAGAGGATTGGAATAAAATTATGCACGATTGCATGGTGCAGCCACCATACTGTACACCTGCACCAAACTATTGGGAAACAGATTGCGGAAATTTTACAGCCAGTTTAGTATATTTCTGCACATTCTATGTCATCATTACGTACATTGTTCTTAACCTACTTGTCGGTAATGTTTGAATTTTGAGGTAATCAATTACATATATGGTTATATTAATTATAATAATTACAGCTATTATCATGGAGAACTTTTCATTATTCTACTCCAACGAAGAAGATGCATTGTTATCCTACGCTGACATTCGAAACTTCCAGAACACTTGGAATGTTGTTGATATTCACCAGCGAGGCGTGATTCCCGTCAGACGCGTTAAGTTTATTTTGAGGTTGTTGAAAGGAAGATTGGAGTGTGATCCTCAGAAGGATAGATTGTTGTTTAAGTATATGTGTTATGAATTGGACAAGTTGCACAATGGAGAAGATGTTACTTTCCATGATGTTATTAAGTAAGATATTCACTACTAAAACATGATAATTGTTGATTAACGTATTTTCATTCCAGTATGTTATCATATCGATCTGTAGATATAAGAAAAGCGTTGCAACTAGAAGAGTTACTGGCTAGAGAAGAGTTTGAGTACATCATTGAGGAAGAGGTGGCAAAACAAACAATTAGGACATGGTTAGAAGGGTGTTTGAAAAAAATTCGTGCAAATAATGCTAGTGTAGGAAAAATTCAATATATCGTAATTTTAATAGCAAATCTTTTATTTGATAAAATATTACAGAAACAACAAAATTCCCTAATAGCTGGCCTTAGAGCCACAAACGATATAATTTTAAAACAACAAGCGGAGATGGATGATAAAAATGGAAAAGAAAATGGTGTCGAGAGTGAATTAGAAACAAAAGAAGCGGATACCGCAAAGGGAAGAAAAAAACCTTCAAATATTTTAAATCGATCTGATTCTACCGGAAGTTCAAGCGGTAGAAAATTTTTAGCTCCAACACTATCAGATCCACAAGCTAAAAATGAAAAGGATAGGTTAGTTCACAAAATATTCAAAAATTATAATTGAAAAATTTCTGATTTGTCTATAGGTATATTGGCAAAAAGAAGCAACAACGACAAACAGGAGTTAACACTAAAACTATGACGCACATTAATGAGTTCAACCATACCAATAGTTTGCATCAGCACTACCAACACTATCATTTCGTGAACCATGGTTCCCAGCATGGTGCGCACGGAACACATGGCCATCATTTGAATGATGTTAGTCAGCAACCCATTAGTAACAAAACTCCGCATCAACAAGTCAATTTAGTCTATGAAGTACACGATTGGTGGTCCGAGCAGGTCGTGTGCACGCAAAGTAGTGACGAAGAGGAATGATTCACTAGAAAATGCGCACAAATTTTAGGATTTTAATGTTATTATTTTTATACAGTATGTGCAGTAAATTTTATGTTATGTTTATGAATGTTTGGAAATTAAAAATCGTTTCAAAAACAAATCGATGTATGAATATTAGGGTGAATATAGAATAGGCTGGGCCGTTTTCTTGTATAGAGAAACATCAAACTCAATTTTTCAAAAAGCTACCCCCTCAAAAATTGCCTATAGGTCTCAGAAATATGCCTGATTTTTTCAGAT
>JXPH01005858.1:24826-39412 GCA_001014845.1 Mochlonyx cinctipes | reverse complement strand
TTTTATATATATGTTTAAAAGGTTGAGTGGAAGGCGGAAACAGGTCCACCCTTCACTTTAAGAACATCTTGAAACATTCTCAAATTACATGAAGAACAAATGTCTCCTAAATGTCTTTTGAATATAGAATGAAAGAAAAAGTGAAACACCCATAGTAACATAACGGATATTCATTATGGGAATATTAATGTGGTCACACTTATTTAGGGGTGTTTTAGTTCAAAAAGACATTTTTCTCTATTCATATTGTTATAGAAGAGAAAATTAATTTTTGTAATGTATTCAAATAAAACCAACAATAAGAATGGAATATATTTTAAAAAGAAGAAGAAGAAAAGAAGCACAACAAAAGAGAAATATTCTTAAGCTGCTAGCTAAGACCTACAACAAAGTCTTTAGGAACGACATGGGAAATTTAATGAAATTTATTTTAAATACAGTTTCTTTTGTGTTATTTATTTTTTATTAAATAGGTACAAACTTTTAATATTTTTCCTCCTCCTTCTTAAAATAATTTTTCATAATACTCATCGTTTAGGCAGAGCGTTGGCATCAGGAGCGGCTGCTGTTTATTTTTTTTTCACTAGACAAATAAACTAGTTTTTCTTAAGTTAAATTATGGGCCACTCTCTTTCAATATCTGTAAAATTCAAAAACCCCAAAACTGGGAACAATTGAAACAACTAACAACTTTAACTTTTCCTATCAAATAGTGAAGAAGGCGATAGGATACAATAGTGGCACCTTCTGATTTTGATATTGGACCCCCTGCAATATCGATAATTATGAGAATTTCCCGAAAATTAAAAATCTATTCGTTAGCTAAGTAACGGCCAGGTGCACCAACAGTAATTACATACACAAGTGTAATTTGCATGCACCAACAAAAAAATTAGTTAAGTCAGTTATTTCTTGAGAAACGTCAAAAATAAAGTGNTTAAATCAAATTTAGAGCATCAACTGACACTATATTGATCATTATAAATGTTATAGTTAATTATAGAAGCCTTTTCAAGCCCTTTACAGAGCTTCCAACTTAATTTTACATAAGCGGTTCAACATAACCGATTCAATAATTTTACTAGCAATTGGAGGTGATTTGAATTACATTTACAGCGATGTCAATGTAACTATTACACTCGTGTCAATGTAATTGGTGTTGGTGCATATACGTGTAAGAGTTTTAAGGAATAGAATCAAAAGTTTGGAAAAAATATTCAGTATTGGCGATTTTTCCTGGGGGTCCACTATTGTATCACAAGGTGCCACTATTGTATCCTATCCCCTACATTTGTTCAATAACCCCAAATTATCTAATTCACTTTTTTGACCTCTAAAAAGTATTTGTGATCAAAATTGAGTTGTTTACGTTGGTTTGTTGCCTGAAATTTTCGTCTTTGACAATTTTAGACAATTTTGAGCCCAACCTTGCAAAGCCTTTAACGGGTTCTCAAACAGATGTTGATGATGGTAATGGAAACAAGTGGAGTGGAAGTAACTAAAACTAACTAGCCTAAATTTTACAAGCTGGAGTAACAGCGGGAGTGGAGGCAACAAAAAATAACTTACGTTCCCCTTAAGCATCTTCCTGTATCAGTCAGAAGTGGCTCTATGTCGAGCAACTTTCTGTAAGTCAGACACTTTAAAATTGTTTTATGGTCCTTTAAGCTTAGCCTCACTAGATGAAAAAAAAAACAAATATCAAATCATAGTTTGAAAATACACCGGAAGAGTTATACGGGTATAATCCCGNTTATTTATTTTCTTTTTTTAAGTTTTTGATTTTATGTGTGATTCATAGCGTCTGGCGCGGTTCTTTTCACTAAACATATTGATGAGTCCATGTGGTATCTTTTGCAAGGACAGATACACAGGTAATTTCAAAAACGATATTTTTTAGTTTTTGTAGCTATCAGAATAGTTCTTGAACCCGAAGGAGTTTAAGGGAATAGAACTAAAATAAATAGTTGAAAGAACTAAACAAAATAGTTTGACTATGTGAACTAAAATAAATCGTTTTTGAAAAAGGGCCCAGTTCTGTGCTCGGAATATAATAATAATAAGGCCTATAGGTACCCTATTGGGACCAGGCGAGTCCTCATATTTCAGAGAACTTTCTAGGTATTAGTGGACCTACAGCTTATAGTGGATTCCGAACCACCACAACTTTAATGGTTATGCTAATGAGTTACCAGCTCATTGAGCCCATCAAGTCAAGTCCCATTTTTATTGCAAGGAAACTGACTAACCTGACATACACACATATACCACCACAATCATAGGTTATATAATTGTAGATGGTAGTTGGTGTATGCATATTTCACAGACTGACTGTACTGTGTTCTATTTATCGGGTGTAGTTTACAAGTATGTGTTGATTATTGTTTTGTGTCCATCTACTGAGAATAAGTTTATTGGACCCATTTTCAATAGAAATAAATTTAGGGGTGTCTGACTTATTTAGACAGATATGGGAGGGGGACGTAGATTCACCTCCGGCTAATACAGGAATATGCTGAAGAGGACAGCAAGTTATGTTTTGTTGCCTCTGCTCCTATCGTCGCTCCGGCTTATAAATTTTAGGTAAGCTTTTTTTGGCTACCTCCGCTATGGCTTGTTTTCATTACTATCATCAATATTTCTGCAAGAGCCCATAGAAAGCTTTGGTCAATGGGGCTAAAAATTGATTGGTTGACAATACTTAGTGTGATTACGTCACAATTTATTTGGATTTTTGTTGAAATATGGTGGTAGCCCATAGTAGGTTTTGGTCGATTGAGCTCAAAATTGATAACCTTATATGAGCTCTACATTTAATTATTAGTTAAAATTACTAAAAATAACAGTTAATATATCTTTTAAAAAACCTGCAACATACTGTTAACTGAAACAATAGTTTGGAACACGATTTTTAGTCAAATCACGTAAATACAACTTTCAGTTCAGCTACCTATCCAATGTGCATCAATTTAAGGTAGATTAGTTTTTAGATAATTTATCTAAAATTTTAAGTTAAATGAACTGAAATTTTAGATCGAAGCAGTGAACTAATAAAATCAGTGGGTGAGATTTTGTTCTGTTTCCAGATAAATAATCTTCTTTACAGCTTCCAAAATTAATATTATATATATATAGTATACTGCCGTCAAAAAATTCCTTATCTACACTTTTTGACATTTCAAGAAATTCAATGTTTTCCATTTTTTCCATACATCTCTATGTAAAATGGCAAGTTTAGAATCAATTTGTACAATTTTCACCTCTTCAATTGTGCTGATAAAAATTGAAAAGATGCGCATCAGTAATATAAGATTTCGCTTCGGCCTGTACCTAACTCAATTTCGTCAAAAAGTGTAGATAACAATTTTTTAATGGTGACGGCAGAATATTGAATATATTCAAAAAAAATTGAAATTTTTTGGTTACTTGAGAAAAAAATGCTCCAAATGGTCTCAAACGTGAAAAAACAAAAAAAATGTTTTTCTTCCAATTCAATAACTCACGTAATTCTCAACCGTTTATGCTAAAACTTTATGTGGAGGCTTTTCTCAACAAAAATATAGACGAGTTCGTTAATGGGCCAAATTGGGCCATGGTGTCTGGAAGCCCCCATACAATCTCCCCAAAATTTTTCAGAAATCTTGAAATCTGAAAAAACAGTGGAGCTGCTGAATCTATAGGCAACTTTTCAGAGCTAGCCCTTTTGGAATTTCAAAATTTTTGTCGGTCCTCCTTAAGCTGTAACTGAGTGACCAAATTGGTCTATTTTTGGAAAAGGGCCGAAAAAGGTTAAATTGTGGCTATTTTTCAGCTTTTCCTTGAAGTTGCTGATCCCTACATATCCTAAATTCTTACATTGAGAGCCGGCTGACGCATGTTTTAACACTGGTCGTAAGCAAATCAAATGAATCCTTGGAAAGTTATTGCTAAAAATGACCGTTACAGTTAATCTAATCATATAATAGGAGGATTTGCTACACATTTTTAACATGTTACAATTTTGCAACACTTATGGCTTTTCTGACACATATTTTTTGATACACGATGCCCTACGGTAAAATAAGACATGAAACAGTCTGTTTTGTCCGATCGAGCTGAAATTTTGGAAGACGTATTCATTTGATTAGGAATAGTGATCCATTCATATAAGAGCCCAATCCAGCAAAGGCTTCTGTGGGCTCCCATACAAAAGTTTGTCATTTTATCGATAAAAACGACATCAATCACACATTTATGAATAAAATGTTTTGAAATTTTGGCCAAGATTATTAATTGGCACCAATTTTATGCCTATTAATTTTTAACCCAATCGGACAGAGTCGTCTGATATTGTTATAACAAAAATTATGAGTTTTTATAATAAAACATAGTGACTTCATCAATAATCAGTATTTCCCCCCTAATGGCACCCTTAATTAGCCGGAGCGACTTTAGTAGCATAGAAAAAAACTCACTGAAGTTAAAGTCATGAAGCCGTATCGGCCTGGTTCTTCTAATTTTGCTTGACCCCCATAACATACAAAAATGCCAAAGAACAAGTTTTTGAAAATGTTTGCTGTATAATTTCCAGTTTTTCCCGATTGTCTCAAAAATTTACAGATTTTGAGCACTAGACCAATTTTTTTTAATGTTTCACATTTTTGTATGTCAAGCTAAATTAGAAAAATATAATTGAAAAAAAAATAACTTTTCACCAGGATCGGAAAACTTTAAGGTCAATCCGCTAGTTCAAAGGGAACATAGGTTAGGTTTCCCGTAGAGTGTGGTTTGGATACACATTATTGCATCAAGACATATCGATGATGCATTTACTGGGACGACATTTTTAACCCAAAACTCAGGGAGGGGTTATAAAAGTACACTTTCTATATTGAACATTAGAAATTATACTTAATTTCTAATTATTTCTGAGATACTTTTGTTTTAGTAATTTTTAGGTTTCTGGCACTTTGTATACAGTCCAATGAGGAGATTAAACAAAAATGTATGTTTACTTTAAAAAAATATTTAAACCATTATTTGAGCACTTAAAATCATATTGACGCATAAAACATTCCCAATCATGCAACACTACACAATTTTCTTAAGGTAATGATTGGTAAATATTTGAACTCAATAAACTTTTTATTTTTTAACTAAAAAGAGAAAATCTTTTAATTGCGACAAAAAAATGTTAATTCCACCTCAAACTGACATTTCAATTACAGCACAAGAGGGACATGCAGATTATAAAAAGTTTTATAATCACATTTTGTGACTACTTGAAGGCTAAGAAGAATATGGGGAAAAAAATTTATGGACGGTGTGGGCGATCGAAAAAAGGTCTGGATAGGTCACCAGAATTTAGGGGTTTTGAAACGATAGAAGTTAGTAAAAGTCACATTTTATTAATCTTCTTCAAAATCTGGGAACTTGAATGGACATCGACTATAGGTCCCCGCCTGTCAAACTATGGTCACTATCGACCTCAGACATTCCTGAGGTGATATCTATCGACCTCAGACATTCCTGAGGTGATATTGGATATAAGGGATAGGTCAACAAGGCAAATCTTTAGCTCACCTCTATTATGTTGACCAATACCTACTCGGTTATGTGTAAGATAGGATCAGTTGACATCAGCGGTCGATAATTACCATAATTTAATCAACCACAGATGGGGACTTATAAAGTATAATAAAATGTTGTCCTCTATAGATTCAGCGAAGACAGCGATGTAGCTAAAGATGTTGAAACCAGGATTAAAAAAGGACGTGCTGCATTCATTGTCCTTAATCGTATATGGCGCTCTTCGATCTATAGCACCAGAACTAAAATCAACATATTTAGATCATGCGTACTGTCTGTATTGTTATATGGTTGTGAGACCTGGCTCGTTACAGAGGAAATAAAACGAAAAAGACAAGTCTTCGTCAACCATTGTCTTCGCAAAATCCTACGTATCTTTTGGCCACGCCGCTTTACTAATGAAGAATTGTGGCAAAGAACAGAACAGAAGGATATCAATCTTGAAATACGTAAGAGAAAATTTAGTTGGATTGGGCACACTCTCAGAAAAAGTCTCGAAGAAGTTTGTCACCAAGCACTTGTGTACAACCCATAAGGTAGCCGAAGAAGAGGATGACCGAAAAACTCCTAGCGTCGCTCAACTCTGGCGGAAGCTAATGTTTCGGCAGTTCAGAGTGGCAGCTCTTCGGCAATAGGTGGCACTTGAAGCAAATGGCACTCCAACGTACGAGATGGCGACTTTTCATTGATGGCCTATGCTCTTAGAGGCAGTTCAGCTTCACCGTTGGATAAGGCGGAAAGTAAGTAAGTAGTGTAGATTCAAACCCTTAAATCCCGATGACTTCTCCAGACCTTTTTTAAGACCGTCCGCTCGATCTATGAAATTCGAAAAAAATGTCGGAAATTTGTAAAGTAAAAGTTTGACATTGACACCTAATTATTAAATCCTTATAACTAAGTTGTATTAACTATTCTAATAAAAGAAAAGAAATAAAAATGTCCTCCAAAACTTTTTGATTGGTTCTGTCATTATCGTTATGTTTTTATGATTTTTGGTAATACTGTAATTACAGGCGGTTTTTTCTTCTTTCTTTTTCCGAAGGCTAAACTTTACTCAAATATCTATTTCCTGTGATGAAATGTTAATGGTTTTGGGAGAGGCATTCATAATTATACATTTTTGCAAACGAAACATTAATTTCCTTTATTCGTATTATTATTTTAATGGCCGCCGGTTTGGCCACAAACAATATATTTTCAACATCCATCCATCGCACAGCGACGATCGTTTAAAAAGCAAACAACTTTGTATAATAAATCTCTGCCATCAGAGAAAAGTAAACGAATCCTCATCACGAATGTATCAATTACATTTTTCATTTAATTTAATTTTTATTTTCGTTTTAATTTGTTAACTTACGTTGTATTAAATGGGAATCGTATTTCATTTCAACCAATTGTGGATGTAAAAGAATGAAGAAAATTGACCTACCGCAACATAGCTTAGCATAATGTTGTAATTTATACATATAAAAAATGTGAATGGTTATTACACAAAAGCAAAGAATGATAACGAATATTATTCATAATAATAATATATTCTTTTCTCTCATTCCTTTCCTACCTTCCACTTTTTCACCGTCAACAACATCCAGATCCTCATCCGAAGACGACGACGACTCCAAAGAGGCTGCATTGATATGGTTATATTTATTTTGTACAACTACATTTTCATAAAACTTGAATTATGGATGCTGGCTGCTATTTTCTCATAATCGTGAATGAAAGACGGCGTGCATTTTTTTTTTAATGTATGGGGTTGCCAGATTTGAGAAAAAAAATCATTAGAAAATAATATTTCTTATGTGCCAACAATATGGTACGTATTTTAATGGACAAGAAAAATTTTAATGCCTCAAAAAATACCAAAGCTCAAAGTAAATTTTAAAATGTGTAAAATCTCTTGGAAAATCCACAAAATAACTTATAGGAAGCCCAAGAGAAAATTACGCAAAATGCTTTAGGTCTCTCGCAGAGTTTTTCATGCTTTTCTGATGTATGCACATCCTTCTTACCATGAGAAACATATGAGTTTCTCATTTTTTCACAATCTTTGATGGGTTGAACATGCACAACGACACAAATGGAGCCCGGATCAGTAAAGAAAGAATCTGTCCTTTGTCCTTCACTGTTCCGTCTTGTCGAGGCAACGACAATGACAAAGCCACCAATATGCAGTTCATTTCAAAAACTATTTTTTTGGATCAATCGCTTTTGGTTGGCCAAAAATTAAGTTTGACGGCCGAAAATTAATTTTGACCGGCCGAATATTAAATTTTGGCCGGACAAATATTAAATTTGAGCAGCCGAAAGTCAAATCTGAGCAACCATAAACTGTGTTCTCCGCTTATTTGCCTGGGTTCAACGATCACACCATGGTGGTAGACATAGCCCTGACATTATTGATCTGATTATGCGAAAACCCAGGATTTATTTTTTGGTCTCTCATATTTTTCGCTGCTCATCTCTTGGTTTTGGTTGCACAAATTTAATTTTCAGCCACTCAAAATTTAATTTTCTGCCGATTAAAATTATTTTTCTGTTTAATTTTAGAACGGTCAAAAATAATTGTTTGTGAAGTTAACTATATACTAGTGGCTTTGTCATTTATGAGGCTATGAATCAATTTTAACTCCAACTTCTAAAAAGTTCAAGTATAGGAATGGGTATAAAATCAAAATCATCCAGCTCAAGTTTAAAACATGTTTTGAACCTCTAATTAGCGATCAAAATTAGGAGGACGTCTATATGTCGGTCCGGTGATTGTAAGTTTTAATTTGGCTAAACATTTGGCAAAAAATGTCGAGTCCTATTGATTTTGAGCTCAATCGCACAAAGACTTTTGTGGCCTCCTATACAAATGTTCCTAATTTTAGCGATAAAATCTCTCTAAATCCGACATTCATTAACAAAATCTTTTGAAGTTTTGGTCATGAACATCAATTTATACCAAATTCATTTCTGCTAATTTTAAACCCAATCAGACAAAGGCATCTTTGGGCTTCCAAACAAAATTTCGCACATTTATTAACAAAATCCTTTGAAATTTTGGCCAAGATTATTAATTGGTACACATTTAACCTACCAATTTTCAGCTAATCGGACAGAGGCTTCTGTGGGCTCCCACACAAAGTTGACATTTTTATGCCAAAAATGATGCATAATTATAATAAACGAAATGACTTCAATCTATTGGGGTCATACCCTTATGAAAAAATACTTCTTCGCAAAATATGAGAATTGAATCCTTTCTTGAGTAATTTGCAAAAAACATTCGCAGATTGCCAATTTCGATCAAAAGTTGTCTGTCGAGGTAGGTTTTAAAGGTCTGGATATGAATCCACAAGAAACTTTGATAAAAGTCAACGGTTAGGTCAACGGAAGAAGTGGAAGTTGCGATCTTCCACTTCTTCTCCTGGCTATACCATGCAAAAATTTAATAATCCTTCAACGGATCCTCCAACCTTATCAACAATACGTAACTACGATTTCCATTTTTTTACTGAAAAACTGGAAAATTGTGAATATTTTTTTGCAAATTTGTCCTCGAATCCAAATTTCGTCGACAGAAGGCCGGATCAGGATTTATATCGTCAAAATCTATACTGCAAGAAAAAAAAATTGACATTTCGTCAAGTTGCAAATATTAGCTCCCCTCTAAATCTATAGGAAAGATTGGGTAGTCGACTTAACTACTTATGCTATATGGGTGATCATCTGTTTTTTCACTATACTACAGTTCTGTCGGGGCTTGAGTATTCGGCTATGAATCTCATCTAGAGATTTAAATACTCTTGGGTTTTCATGTTTCTGTCTTTCAGGCAAAAGTTTTGGCTATTTTATTGTGCGCATTATTTCATTGCGCTAGTCTGTGGCGATACTCGATATAGGCTTATTGTCAACAACCCCAGTATTGCTATGAACTTAAATTCATGACGTTGATCCGGCACCTTCGTCGCAAAGTTTAAGTGTGAGTAAGGAGATTGGGTTCAGTCAGTTTGAGTTTATCCCTTGTCGAGTGAGCACATAGCTCTTAGTTATAGTTAGTTTAGTGTTAGATTAAATTAATTATTCTACCTTAAAATTAAATAAATATAGAATTAATAATATATAACTACTGTCTAATAAATAAATAGTTTTAAATTTAAAAATATTTAATAGTGTTTTATGAGTTTTAAATTCCATCTATTTCTTCATACCCACGTGTGAGATCGGAACATGGCGCCCAAGTAGGGTAAAATGTGTTAAAAAATGTATCGCCATTTATTCAGACAGCGAAGCTAATTTCAAAGCATTATGTTCATTCACAGTGCAATCAACTTTAGTTGGAGAGTGTCGCAATTTCTTAGTCTAACTCTTCAACCACAATGGGTAACGATCTAGTGGGTACCTTGCCATTCAAATGTCGTGAGTAATAAAAACGCAAATCCTCTAGTTTTACCAAATACTCCTTAACTGGGTCGTATACTACTTCGCAAAATCCAAATTACACCATGATTATATCGGTTTTAGATTAACACCTTAGTCCAAAACTAACTAAACGAATGAATCAAGATGTCCAGAAACATGGATCCGGTGAAGTATCGGTTGTTGTTCATCTCAAGTGATTTGTGAAGGCATATCAACATTTAAAAAAAATATGCGCAACAACGGATCCACAACGGATCCACAACAAAAATAATGCATTGAAAAAATATAAGGTGGTGCGTATTTTCAATAGGATTACATGTAACCTTAAACACAAACTAAATACACTTATTCAGACAGAAACCAAAATTTTTCACATTATAGCAAGGAACTTCAACATTACCTGTAGCATTTTATCCCACAATATGCTTTTCAAACTTTTTTTGACGACCGGGTGGTTGAGTGGTTAGCACGCTAGCCTCACATCCACTAGGTTCTGGGTTCGATTCCCGGTACAATCAGTCTGTGAAATATGCATACACCAACTACCATCTACAATTATATAACCTATGATTGTGGTGGTATATGAGTGTATGTCAGGTTAGTCAGTTTCCTTGCATTAAAAACTGAACATGACTTGATGGGCTCAATGAGCTGGTAACTCATTAGCATAACCATTAAAGTTGTGGTGGTTCGGAACCCACTATAAGCTGTAGGTCCACTAATACCTAGAAAGTTCTCTGAAATATGAGGACTCGCCTGGTCCCGATAGGGTACCTATAGGCCTTATTATTATTATTATTATTATGCTTTTCAAAACGGTCTCACAACATTGGTTCTTGAATGCACCGAACTATGCTTCTGGACATCTTACTATTCATTCGTCTATGGTTTAGCTAGTTTTGGACTAAGGTGTTAATCTAAAACTGATATAATCTTGGTGTAATTTGTTCCTGTCTACACTAATTAGATATTTTGATGGTGTGGGTCTACAAACCAGTTAAGGAGTAAAACTAGTATATGAGTTTAGTCATAGACTCTATGACTGAACCAGTATAAGACATATTGGGTTGAAAATTAATAAAAAACTAAAATTTGCGCTACAAGTTGGAATTTTGATTAGGACCTTATTAACTGCAATTCGACAGAAAAAGGAAAATTAGACAGTCCAGGACCTCTAGATGCCACTTTGTGTAGTAAATTCCAAAAATCTTAAAACCTGCGTATTGGTCGACCTGTTGATTCATTGATTTGGCCGATTTGGTCATGATTCAGAGAGGACAACTTTTTGAAACTGAGTTGTTCAGGACTTCAATGCTAAATTTATGCAACCTGGCGTCCCTGGTTGTAAGCTTTATAAAAGAAATAAAAAATAAGCGTCCAGCTTCATTTAATAAACGCAATTACACTTGGCAAATATAAATGCGATATAAAGAGAACAATAATAATGAATAAAATTCTTAATAAAACATAAAAATAAACAGAGAAGGAAAAAAATTCAGATTACTCAACAGAAAAGATTTATGGCAGGAAAAATTAAATTCAACATTATTACAATTTACAATTTCAATATGGATTTTGAGAAATTATCGTAATCATTTTGTTTCCTTATTGGATTCTAGTAGAACTGAACGAACTCTACTGGAAATATAAGTTTGTCTTGATCGTTTTTGTGATAAAAGGCAATTAATAATGGCCGATGTAAATGGAGTTGTCAGTTTTAAATGGATATTCTTCTTCGTTTTTAGTTTATTAGTTTGTTTGAGCAGCATAAATCATAATTACATGCACGAGTAGAGAAATTTAAATGAAGTGAAGTGATAAATCTTGAAAGTTTTTTTCTGATAATTTGGGTTCAAACAAATTAATTTTGGGTGACCTTTTGGAATATTTTATTTGTTTTCGTGAGACAAAATAACATCTTATTTTGAGAAAAAGTCGATTTAATTACAATTTTTATTTTGGGGACCACTTTTTATACATGTTACATAGTATGTAGCAAACACATAGAATTTACATTTTAGAGCATTTAAATAACCGATCAAAGCAGTTTAGGACCAAATATCCAAAAAATAAAGAAGGACCAGGTTCTTTATTTTTCGTATCCGGCGTGATGACTTCAACTTCTACACGCTTAATAAATGTTACAGAATTCGCTGTGAAATTCACCGATTTTCGGAAAAAACCTGGACCACCTGGACCACCCTCGAATCTGTAGGTTGAATTTATTGGTTTTTTCTGTGAATTCTACAGAATTATTTTCAATTTTTTTTAAGCGTGTATAGTTTCCAGCACGCTTAATAAATGTTACAGAATTCGCTGTGAAATTCACCGATTTTCGGAAAAAACCTGGACCACCTGGACCACCCTCGAATCTGTAGGTTGAATTTATTGGTTTTTTCTGTGAATTCTACAGAATTATTTTCAATTTTTTTTAAGCGTGTATAGTTTCCAGCACGCTTAATAAATGTTACAGAATTCGCTGTGAAATTCACCGATTTTCGGAAAAAACCTGGACCACCGATAGAATCTGTTGACTCACAGATTTATTCAGTAGCTTTTGACGTTTTAATATTTTGTGCAGCTAACTTCAGTTTCAATCATGCTTCTCTTTTTTTTCTCTCAATCACGCCAACATTCAAAACGTGATGAAAAATAATATTAAAATATAATATTATTTTATATGGTTTGCTATGATGATTTTATGTAATAATTATGCTTCAAATCAACTTTTTGTGGCCAAAATATATTATTGTACACAAAATTGATAATGTCCCATCATATTTCTCAGTTTAAGGTCAGAAAAATTAATTTAAAAAAAAATCTGTGAAATTGATTGAAACAAATCTGTGATTTTGATTGAAAAAAAATATATCGAATTTATTACAAAAATCGGTGAAGTTGGGAGTGAAGTTAACTACGCTAAATTTTCTCTCAAGTTCTCTCACATATGTTATCTTGAAAAATCAACACGAACATTTTTTATTTGACACATATTTTAACAGAAAGCATGTTGTGAAAATCACAGATTCGAATCTGTAGGTTGAATTGATTGGTTTTTTCTGTGAATTCTACAGAATTATTTTCAATTTTTTTTAAGCGTGAGGGGTAGGGTTAAATAAGTATGCAGTATTACTATAAAAGATTTTTCAATAACGACACCACTCTACCACACATATTGGCCGAAACGTTGGCATTTTCACGTTTGATATTGTTCCTGAGCTCTTCCAACGTTTTTGGTTTGTTGGCATTAACCAATTAGATAACGTAGCCCGACAAAAAGAAATCCAAAGGCGTTAAATTGCATGAGCGAGGCGAGATTACACGATTACTGAACTCCCTCTTCAATAGATAAATTGAATGACCAGCTGTGTGACATGTGGTACAATTTTGTTGGAGCCACATATCATTGATGTCAAGTCCGTACAATTCTGCCCAAAAAAAGTCTTCCAACATGGCACGATAGCGAACTCCATTGACTGTAACATGGTGATCACGAAAAACTACGGTCCAATCACACCCCCGGCATAAAATCCACATCACATGGTCACTTTTTGCATGCAATAGAGGCTCTTGACGCACATGTTGGTTTTTTGCTATCAAATAACGCAGATTTTGATTGTTGACAAAGCCATCAAGCCAAAAACGAGTTTCATCGTTGAAAATATTTTTTCGATAAAATTCATGATTTTCTTCGAACTTTTGCAGAGCCCAATCGGAGAAGTTCCGGCGCTTCAAATACTCAAGAGGCTTCACTTCTTGAGTTGATTTGATGTTGTAAGGGTGTAGGCAAAAATCTTTACGGAAAATTCACCGCAATATGGTTTGAGAGTTTCCCAATTCTTGTGAACGGCATTGTATCGACTGATTTGGCTCATTTCGAATTGAAACACTTACAGCTGTGATACTTTTGGTACTTCGCCCGGTGCGTTGTCTCACTGGCACAGGAAAATTCAATACTGAACATTTTGACTCGAATTTATACACCAGTAGGGTGAAGCGGATTCACGAAAATGTGAAATTCATAAACAAACCCTTCAAAAAGTTTCTTTTTGGTGCAAGGATCATCTTTGATTTTTTTCAGGTTTTTTGGATTTACCGTTATGCATCGTTGGCCATTTTAATTTTGTACTTCCACCAAAAATAACAGTCTTTTGAAGCTACACTAGCTCTTGATGGACCGATCATCTTGAAATGTCTTAATAACTTGTATATCTTTTATTCACGAATACTTTGAGCACTATGTTGACTCTTATAGGACTACTAGTTCTTGAGATATTTTAAATTGACCGTTAGGCTCTTAGAATATTTTGTATGAAAGCTCGGAAAATTGGAAAAACAATTCGGACCAGAAAAATTGGTATTCAGGGGTTTTTTCGGAATGCAAAATCCAAATTTGACATCATGGAGAAAAAAATGACCTGTAAAAACTGGTAAAAGTGACAAAATTTGGTTCATCGGTTCAACTGGGACCGTTTTGGGGGGCTTAGAAGTGCTCCATAGAAGCAAATTTTGTGTTTGTAGTCTTAAATCATGTTAAATACATAATAAAAAACCACTGGAATTTTACTTTTTGGAAATCGGATGAAAATTGGTGATGTTAGACCAGGG
>JXPH01005841.1:0-29478 GCA_001014845.1 Mochlonyx cinctipes | reverse complement strand
TAAACAGCATTTTATAGGATAATAAATCAAGATTTGTGTCGACATATTGACATCGAGTCGACATGATATCGACACCGAGTCGACATGATGTTGATATCGAGTCGACATAGGGTCGACATCGAGTCGACATGGGTGTCGACACAAAATATAAACTACCTTTATAGATGAAAATCAATAAACTCACTTTACGGAAAAATCAATAATTCCGCTTTTTCTTAAGAATGCAGGTTTACTATTGATTGATCAGTATTTTCTTTTGATTTCTTCTATTTCTTTTGAACAATTCGTTCATTCTATAGATAACAATCAGTACTTTTTTCTTAGCGTGTGATTGCCCCTTAACAACTAGCAAAATCCAGCTCCAGCACCCGGCAGTATCAGTACGAGGATTAATGTCGAGCCACCCAGTAGAGCGGATGTCGAAGAAGCATNCACCCAGTAGAGTGGAGGTCGAAGAAGCATTATCTTCTTTGAAAAATGGAAAAGCTCCTGGCGTTGATGGTATCCCTGCAGAATACCTCAAAACTGACATAGACCTATCTACTGACATTCTCCATCCATTTTTATGTAATGTCTGGAACACTAACACGTTTCCAAGTGACTGGAAACAGGGTTTGATAACGAAGATCCCAAAGAAAGGTGATATAAGTGACTGTAACAATTGGCGAGGGATCATGCAGCAGTCCATTCCCAGTAAAATCCTGTGGACAATTATTTTGAAAAGAATCAACGCAGCGCTTGATGCAACATTACGAAGAGAACAGGCAGGCTTTCGAAAGCACGTCTCCTGTGTCGACCAAATAAATACACTCAGAATCATCATTGAGGAGTGCATTGAGTGGAAACAACCGCTGCACGTCGTTTTCGTTGACTTCCAGAAAGCAGGACGCAATTTGGAAGAATTCTAGCGATGGAGGAGTTCCAGCAAATATTATTGATCTGATCAAGGAATCTCACGACAACTTAACTTGTCACTTTGTATAGCAGAATAGGCTCACTGACCCTATTCCCGTGAAGAATGCTGTTCGACAAGGATGCTTGCTATCCCTTTATTGTTCTTGCTTGTGTTGGATGAGGTGCTGCGTAAAGCATTTGATGTGCAGAAACGTGGCATAAAATCGAGAAATATGGATGATCGTCTACAAGATACGGACCTCGCCTGATGACCTGGCTATGCTATCTCACAAACAGAAAGATAGGGAAGGCAAAATCAGAGATGTTTCCCATGAAGGAAAGAAGGTTGGCTTGAAGATCAACGTCGAAAAGGCAAAATACCTCGCTATAAACAGAAATAGTGCCGGCGATTTTGAGATTGACGGTAAAATCTTCGAATGCGTCGAGAATTTTACTTACCTCGGAAGCAAGATTACAACTAATGGGGTACCGACGAAGACGTTCAAAGCCGCATCAACACTGCGAGAGGCAGATTTTATGCGTTAAACAACATCTGGCGCTCTAGCCTCATATGAAAGAAAACCAAGCTTCAATTATTCTGAAACCTTGTTTTATCCACACTGTTGTACGCGTCCGAGACTTGGAAAATGTAAGTAAGTATTTATGATTAGTATATCTGTGAATGGCTCGAAAGAAAATTGTCAGAAATAGCAATAAATTCCATTTCCGTTGGTGGAAATTCATTAACAATTTTCATCCATTTCATCTCCTACTTCTGTAGGTAATATGAGTTTACCTATTTTGATTCTAGGTGAAAAAATTTATTAAAGAGATTTCTGAAAGAACGTTATGAAATTTATGAAAAGCGAAATGGAAAGAATTTTAAATAAATAAGCAATATTTTCTATGTACAAATGCATTTGCATATTGCATGTCATTCTTGACATATTTTTGAAGTAAAATTTCATTTTGATAATGTGCAATGTTATTGCAAACATAACATGCTGTCTTTTAAATAAAGTATGAAGAGCATAATATACCTCCACATAACATATATTGGATTGGAAGACGACACACATTATGTTCGCCTGGAAGAGACGAGACATCACTCCTTTGACGAGCACAAAGTAAAATGAACGACAACATTTTATGCTGCATTTAGAAATAATTATCTCGAATTATTTAGAAACTTCAATGTGCATATTTCGTCTCTGTCCTCGTTGTAATTTATCGTTCTTTCAGTTTCTTAGCATCATAGTGTTTCTTTAAGAGAATGAAAATAATTATGGCCATTAAAAACTGTGATCATATTTTTATGTTTTAAAATTAAAATTAATTTTCACCGTTATCTTAACGCAAAATTTAACTCTATTTTGTAGCTTCCATCCTATTTCAATCATTGAAGACTTGGTATTTGGTAAGGTTGTTTGTTTGTTTTGTTTATCCATAACAATTCTATCAAAAAATTGAACTTTTTTTGTATATACCTATCCTACATAATAGTAAAACTGTAACTTTTTATATGCTATAACCACATAAATGTATACATGCATTGTGCGATGCTAGAATAAAATGTTTATGTATCGTATTTAGTACTATAATCTCTCTTTCTATCGCATCGCATGTAATGAATACACTTATTTTTCTGATGTTTATTACTGCCATATTTGCTTGTAAACGTGGGTGGGATTATTTCGGATTTCGTTATATATATATACTAGTCCAGAGCCAGTTGCAAGAGATTTAAGATGCAAGTCTATACCAAATTCTAACTCTAATATTTCAATGGTTTTTGCCGACATTTTATTTAATTCAATAAACTTGCACAGAATTTCATAAGAAATCAAAAAAATTCAATTGAATTAAAATATCACGTCAGATGCTTTTTGCATTTAATTTGATTGATTTGTTTGAAGGAGAGAGTAATTAATATTGAGGAGAGAATGATGAAAATAATCCCGCCCACTGTGTATTTTATATTTCTACTTCTAGTTTACTCGGATGAAGGAGGGTCTAATTATTATACATTATATATTTGAAAAAATATACAGAAAAATTGTTATTGTCTTATTAAGAGATAGATTGATAAATACATATTTTCGTTTTACATAAATCAAATCAAGTAAAACTGAATTAAAATAATTGTATGCTAGAGAGAGTGCGCAAGAGTAAATTATTTATGAATTCCTTTTCTTCACTCTCTTCTCTATAGTAAGTATTCTCTTCTACAAACAAGCTTTTGAAGCATTACTGTGGTGCAGCTTTAAAAGCCGAAATCCTTTCGAATTACGAGATTGACATTGGCAAGGAGTTTTAAATCTTAGCACTCTCTATTCTGAAGGAACTACCAAAGCCCTCCGTCCAAAATCAGGGCATTAAAAATATTTCTGTTCACAAAAAAGATTCCTGATGCAAAACTGTAAATCGCAAACATGCCGTGCAGCAGCGTAAAGGCACTTCCAGCTATTCCGTATTTGAAAAGCTTTTCCAAATAGCACCCCAGCAAGCTGGGCTTTAAATGGAAAACGTGATCGAAACGTCTAAGATTATGGACATATCTCAGACATGCATTAAGAGCCAGCCAAGCTCTACGACTTTCAGGGGACGGTGCGGCGTGGCTAAATGCAGCACCCAAAATTATTATGTCAATAATATGCACAAAAATTGAATTAAATTCGGATAGATGACATTTAGCGACAGCTTCATCTTCGGTAGGTTTCAGATTCCTAAATGTTGCGAGGGAATAAGTTGAAAATGAGTGTTTTTTGACCTCCGAAAGTAAATGTTTAAATATTTTAATAAATAAGTGTTTTTTCGCTAAATTTTAACTTTTCTTTTTTTCTCCCATAAATAGAAAGTAAAAACTCTACATTGGTACCATTCAGGGCTAGAATCGAGGCCTTGCGCGCCCTAGCGGCGCTAGGGCACTTATTTTTCATAGAAATTAAAGATTAAATTTATTTCAGGATTGAATGAATATAACTAGGACCACGATGCTTGTTTATCCTTTAATAATTTTAAAGAAAATTCAAAAAACAAGTCTGTAACCATTCTTGCCCCTAGGACATTTTAAAAGGGCGCATGAATCTAGCACTGGCACCGTTACTGTACAAATTACCACTCCCCTCATCCTAAAGGCTTCACTCCAAATTAATGAAATGATAGAATAAAGTTTAAAACTTTCAAGACTTTATAAATAACATTTTGAGTTTCCGAAGTAGAAAGGAAAATCCAAAACTACGTACAATTAAATCTAAGTTTATTCTCAAATCATAAACTGCTCGTAACAAGTACTTGCAATTATATTCGATTTAAGCCTTCGAGTGTTGTTAACAGCAGAGCGTAAATACAAAATGCATAATTTTGTTTGTTCCTTTTGAAATTTCTCAATTCATTTTCAGCTTCACAACGATGGTGCTGTAGGGGAGACACTTTATACTGTGTATAGTGTAATGCAAATACACACCATATACCAAATCCTTTAATGCGCCTTCATTGCCAAACATTATGTAGAAGAAATTTGCATTCAAACAAAATAATTTAAGTAATGCTTTACAATCCTTTTCTCCATTTTCATACTTATTCTACACTACTTGTGTATTCACAATTACGATAATTACTTTTCAGAGCACAGTGTATTTTGATATGGTGATACTCTTCCATCTATAAAATGGATTAATAACACTCCAGTTTATTTCAGACAACAATATTGAAGGGTTTGTTTTCTGAAAACTTTCCACCCAAAACCACCCCTTCTGAAATAACTCCATCATATACGTGAGACATCGAACAAGAGAAACAAATTAACAAACACATAAACTGAACAAATAAACATTTTGAATTAGATTTCAAGTAATAGTACGTACACGTAGTACAACATAACAATTGCTTTTTGAAGTACCCAACATCGACAATAATGAAAGAAAACCAAAATTAAATAAAATTTTCCCAGATTTTACTTTTTCTTGCTTCATTTCTATGGAAACCATGGTTTTCTATAATCTTTTCAATATACATTTCCTGAACGTAATTAAATTTAACATATAAAATGGGGAAAACTCCAAGAGCTTTTAAAGACAATTACGAATTTGGGTCATTTTTCGTAATAAAATGAAGCTGTTTGGATTTTAAAAAGGGAGAAATATTTGAGGTCAGGATTAATAACATCGCTTTCTGTGGACATTAAACCAATTATAACCTAAATAGAGAACAATTTCATTTTAATTTGATTAGATTATGTCGTGGTACTTTCAATTAACTTCCGTATTCACTGTACTTAAAAATTTAAATGGGGTCATAAATAAAACATGAAACTTTTACAATAGCTTTAATTGCTTGGTGCTCCCACTTCCCACCATAATGTAATTCATGCCCAATGAAAAATTTGTGATATTGTAAATAATTATTTAACACTGAATAAGAAAAACTGCCTGTTGACAACCAGCAAAATCCAGCACCATCACCCGTCAGCATCAGTACGAGGATTGATGTCGAGCCACCCAGTAGAACGGAGGTCGAAGGAGCATTATCTCCTTTGAAAAATGTAAAAGCTCCTGGCGTTGATGGTATGCCTCCAGAAGTCCTCAAAACTGATAAAGACCTATCAACTGACATTCTCCATTCATTTTATGTAATGTCTGGAACACTAACACGTTTCCAAGTGATTGGAAACAGGGTTTGATAACAAGGATCCCAAAAAAGGTGATATAAGTGACTGTAACAATTGGCGAGGGATCATGCAGCAGTCCATTCCGAGAAAAATCCTGTGGACAATTATTTTGAAAAGAATCAACGCAGCGACGAAAAGAACAGGCAGGCTTTTGAAAGCACGTTTCCTGTGTCGACCAAATTAATACACTCAGAATCATAATTGAGGAGTGTATCGACCACAGTACGTAGTTTCGTTAACTTCCAGAAAGCCTTTGATCTGCTAAAGCAGGACGCAATTTGGAAAAGTTTAAGCGATAGAGGAGTTCCAGCAAAGATTATTGATCTGATCAAGGAATCTTACGACAACTTCACTTGCCGCGTCGTACATCAGAATAGGCTCACTGACCCTATTCCCGTGAAGAATGGTGTTCGACAAGGATGCTTGCTATCCCCTTTGTTGTTCCTGGTTGTGTTGGATGACGTGNTATTCCCGTGAAAAATGGTGTTCGACAAGGATGCTTACTATCCCCTTTGTTGTTCCTGGTTGTCTTGGATGATGTGCTGCACAAGATGCAGAGAAGCGTGGCATAAAATGGTGAAATGTGAAGATGACCTGGCTATGCTATCTCACAAAAAGAAAGATATGGAAGGCAAAATCAAAGACGTTTCCTATGAAGGAAAGAAGGTTGTCTTGAAGATCAACGTCGAAAAGACAAAGTACCTCGCTATAAATAGAGATTGACTCTAAACTCGTCGAATGTGTCGAGAAATTTACATACCTCGGCAGCAAGATTACAACTAATGGTAGCACCGACGTTCAAAGTTCATCAACACTGCGAGAAGAAGGTTTTATGGGCTAAATAAAATCTGGCGCTCAGGCTTTATAACACAAATCACCAAGCTTCAACTATTTCGAACACACACTGCTGTACGTGTCCAGGACTTGGAAAGTGACTGAATCAGTCACCAATAAAATTCAGACATTTGTCAATAGATGTCTGCGTCAAATTCTCCGGATAATGTGCTTCAAAAGATTACTAAACCTGAATTATGGCAGCAATGTGGTATGTCCAGTATGGAGATAGAAATCAGGGGACGCAAACTTGGATGGATTGGCCACGTGCTACGAAGGGGCCCAATGGAGCCCAGATCAGTAGCAAGAGAAGCTGTGGAGTACTGTCGTCGGGAAGGAAATAGATGCAGATTAAGTGTACGCAACGATGAATGGGGTGACGTAATAGCAACCGCTAGGGACCGATTGAGATGTATTAGGACTACTGATTGGCTGTGTCCCACCATAGGCCCATAAATAAATGAGTAAGATTAAGAAAAACTGTGAACTCGAAATAGTTTTTTTGCGGAAAAAAACTAAATAAATAGTTTTAAAAACTTTAAAAAAAAGTTTGACTATGTGAACTAAAATAAACAGTTTTTCAAAAAGTGGTCAGTTTTGGGCTCTGACCTTTCTGGAAAAGTTTGAAAATTGAACTAAAGCAGTTCCTTTTCAAGGACATAAGGTGTTTTTAATTTGTCTCCAAGTTTCGTTGATCCCTTCAAGTACATGGCCGCAAAAAATTGATTTTGTTAGATCACATCTTATTTTCTAATAGACCACCCCCCAGAAATTTTGAAACTGGTGAACATTTGGAAGATGCTGACTTTCCATCATCTGTGATAGGTTTTGTTCCTTCTAAAGAATTCCACTTGAGACGCCTTAAATTATGGCTACGCTAAAAATTAGGATTTTTTCCTTCTAAGAGATTATTTTTTGGGAAGGTTTTAAATATTTCTGAAAATATATGAAGATTTGACTAAGTAACTTTCTTGTAATCGCAATATATAATTTTTGAATTTATAAATTTTGGTGTTAATGTACATTTTATGAGTTTTGACTTAATGTCCTGTTGGCTTAGTGTGCGCTATTAGTTTAATATACTTTTTGGACTAAATTTTTTCTGCTGTCATGAATTGGGCTGATGCAATCTCTCGTAAATCAGGTAGCAAATTTTGTAAATGATGGTTACCTATTTGTTTCCGTAAATGGGTCGCATATAGCTCCGTAAAGTGGGTCGCAATTTGTTTTTTCCTGTTATCCGGGGTCTGTAAAAGTCTGTAAATAGGAAGCAAAAAAACGTTGCAAATGGGATGCTAATGCTAAATACTTTTGNTCTCGTAAATCAGGTAGCAAATTTTGTAAATGATGGTTACCTATTTGTTTCCGTAAATGGGTCGCATATAGCTCCGTAAAGTGGGTCGCAATTTGTTTTTTCCTGTTATCCGGGGTCTGTAAAAGTCTGTAAATAGGAAGCAAAAAAACGTTGCAAATGGGATGCTAATGCTAAATACTTTTGGTAAATGTTCAGCAAATATGGTAAATTGGAAGCAAGTTTAGTAAACGGCGTCGCAATTTCTGCAAGAATAGCTGAACATTTACAGAAAAAAGCAGGTAAAAATACATACTTCCCATATTGCAATTTTAGCTTCCCATTTTCCAAATTTAGCTTCCCCTTTGCAAAACATGTTGAACATTTACAAAAAAATGCTTACAATTTTGCTGCCTACTTTCTAAATTTGCTTCCCTTTTACCTAATTAGCTTTCCATTTACAAAAATTGCTGCCCAAAAAACATTGTTACAATTTTTTCACCTAATGTAATGTGTTGGCATAATGTGCATTTTGGCCTTATATACGTTTTTCCCTCTACGTGGTGGTCTAATGTACGGTTGGCATATAGTACGTTGACCCAATGGTCAGAATTTTTTTCATAGCAGTAGCTTTATTTACTTTTGTGCCTAAATGGTGCTCCGATGGCTCACAGCCGATCAATAGTATTATTCCATCGCATTTGGTTTCTCATGGTTGCAATTACCTCACCACATCCATCGATGCGTACTCCAAGTTTGACTAGGTGTGCCTTTAGATTGAGTTTCTTCCCGTGAGCAGTGCTCCAAATCTTCTTTTGTGACAGATCCAAGTTCCGTTCGACCCCTTCAGAGCAACGATGTTACCTTTAATCAGATAGCAGTATAGCAGAGAAGTGAAAAATACGTATGAAACCACAATGTAGATTGTGTAGCTTTGATGTATATTTTGTGGTAAGAACTGGACTTCGACATCAACAAAGATGATAAATGCAAATTTTGAAGAGGATCAGAAAACTATTTTCAGAACTATCCAAGAAAGTCTGCTAATTGGAAGCATCAGAAATGGATAATATTATCCCAAATTTAGCATAGGAACTGTTCTTGGATACTTACCAAAAGTTTATATTCCAAATTTGAGCTCATCCCGATCACTAGACCTCACGAATTCTGGATGTTCCTGGTACCAAGGAGCCCTGAAATTTCAATGTCTTAGGCTAAAACTTTTTTAGGAACAGTTCTTTGATACTGAACAAAAGCTTATACTTCAATTTTGTGCACATTCCGAAGTTACTGGAAGCAAGGCGCCCCCAGATCCAGATATCGTAGAGCCAAACTTTTTTAGGAACTATTCTTGGATACTTTCTACAAGATTACATTCCAAATTTGAGCACAATTCGATCATTAGACCTCAAGATTTCTGGAAAATTCTGATAAGTTTGTATGGGGGCCACGTTTCAGACCCAGTGGAACAAATTTTGGGAAGACCGAAAGATTACTATTACTCTTATTTTTCCGAGGATATTATAATATTTTCATAAAATTGAAAGTGATGAAAATCTAAAAGTAAGAAAAAATTTCTGTCCGTAAGAAAAGTGCTGGATTAAAAATATATTTTCCATTATGCCACCCTGAAAAATGATGCAACTCGAGTATTTATTTTTTGTACTCTGGCTGGCTAGGGAAGATAATGAAAAATAATGGACAGCCATTCTTATTGTGAAAACATACAGAAATATTGTCACTGCTAAAATGGAAACAGAACAGATTTTTCCTTCTTATTTATGCTTGCCTTCAAGGATATTTCTCTCGTAATGAATATCATAACGAATTGTGGGAAGTTGTTTTTTTTATTGTTTTCAAAATGGAAGTTCAACGACATTTTAATTTAACGCCCACACTCAGACGACAATTAAGAATAATAATTATTTTTCATTTAATATTTATCTGGGATAAATTTTCCAACATTAATTTAAGATGTTGTTTTGTTGTGCCTCTGGCTGGCGGAACAACGAGCATAAAAATAATATTTTTACATTAAAATGAAATTAAATTACACGTTGTTTCCAATTTGGAAAGGAAACAATAAAAGCCCCAAAGCATCTGAAACATCGTCCGACAAGCAAAGTTTAATTAGAATTTATTGTTCATAAATTTCAATGAGGTAAAAGTTTTAACTCACGTGGAAAAATTATTTAAAAATGCAGAATTACTGATTTGAAAATTTTTCAGGTTGCAAAATGAATGATGAAAAAGCTCAGAACAGATTTTTTACTATACATTTGGGATAAAATGTGTAAAAAGCTTACTTTAGTTTCCAATCTGTTGGAGATTTAGAATTTATTATTTTGTTATGCAAAAGTTTTTATCCCTTTTTCAATTTTTTCCATTTTCCATTTTCATTCCCCAAGCAGCAGCAGCAGCAACAGAAAAATTGGAATTTGGAATAATTTCAAAATATCTGTTTTTAATGGGTTGAAAGAAAATATTTTTTGATGATTTATCGAAATTGGCATTGAGTCAAAAGCAGCGGGAGTTTCAGAGTTATGAATCAAAAAATTCATAATGAAATTAAATTTTTTAAATTGCATTTATTTTAATTTTCACTTTAAAGAAATTTCCCTTCATTTTCTTCACTATTCAATCAACTTTGTTAATTAGGTTCAACATAGTTTCATGTTATTTACGGCAAACTCTTTACATAATTATATACATAAAATTGCAATTTATCACGAGAAAAGTTAATTGAATGAAGATTTTTTCTCTATTTTTTCCTGCTTTTTCATTGTCTTTGATTGACGTTCCTAGAATAGACATAATGCTTGAAATGCTTTAATTTTTTTAATTTATGTTTTTACGATGCTAGCGCACACTTTTATGCAAACTGATTTAAATGTACACGAAATAAGCTCTTGATGAAGATTATGTGTCGCTTCTTGAGTTAATTGGAAATAATTTAAAGTAAGTTCAAGAAAGAAGTAGGTTGATAAATAATTTAATTTTAAGGCGGCGAAATAAGTTTTTCAAGCTAATTTATCCACCTAGTACGGTGTGTGCATAAAACTCATAGTTTAAACTTAACACAACCTACAACAAACATTGTGGGCGGTGCGGTATTTGAAAATAAAGTTGACCTTTAGAAAGCTAATATCAAATTCTCCCATTCTAAAAATAATATGTAAAGCCATAAAATTAAACCTTTATCTTGGATGGAGGAGGTAAAAAGGGTGTTGTGACATATGGCCAAATGCCATATGGCAAAAAGCCGTTTGGCCAAATTAAAAGGGACCGAATCCATAAGGTTGATTTTTTTGCGAGTTTGGACAGTTTGGCGAATCAAAAACAAATTATAGCCAAACATAGGCTGGAAATTCTTGGCCTTAGTGAAATTTGGTTAGAAGGATGTGGTGAAAACAAGCTTGCAGATAAAAGCAGCCTGCTGAAATCCGGTTACTTAGCTGGCACCGTTAACATCAAAACAAGAGCTGCATTACTCCTTAGTGCAACTGTTACGCTATGCTATGACAATGACCTGCAAACAAAAATGGAGTTCTATGATAGTTTGGACTCTGTTCTGTCAACCATTCCCAATGGTAATATTCAAATATTGATGGGCGATTTCAACGCTACTGTTGCAGTAAGGGACCAAATCGAAATTCTTGTCTCGAAATTAGGATATTGGTTGCCCGTTTAAGATTATTAGTTTTTGTTTACATACCACACCGTATGGTGCCGCTGCATAATCTGACTTTTGATAGGAGCATGATAGAGCTTTAAAATGTTGTATAATATTGTAGAGATTCAAAATGTCAACAAACTTGTAGAACATTGTAATTTTCTACCACTTCACTGGAGGGCGCTACAATCGGTTGAAAGTTTTATAAATTACTTATGACTTTGAAAGCCAATCTCTCTGCTTCTACTCATAATTGTAATTATCTAAGGACATATTTAGAAAGTGTATAGTTCAAGCTTTGAAATCATTGCCAAAAATGTAGATGGCACTGCTAATAACATAGGAGAAAATAATTTTTTTCCCATCTATGGAGCGCATTTTTTTAGAAAAAATCTATTTTCTCGAAGGCTCTACGGAGTTCCATGCCCAAACCAATTTACTAGGGCCATTTCTCTATCACTCTCAATATAAACTTTTTGCAACAACTTGCAATCTTTTTAGAAAATTGATTTTGAAAATTTGGATTTTTTTTATATTGGAAAATGGAAAGTGGACTCCCAATAAATGTCCAGAAATATGAAAAATTTGCCCACATGGGTGTATGCGTCCGAGACTTGGAAAGTGACTGAATCAGTCACCAATAAAATTCAGACATTTGTCAATCAATGTCTGCGTCAAATTTTCTGGATAAAATGGCCTCGAACGATTACTAACACTGAATTATGGCAGCAATGTGGTATGACCAGTATGGATAGATCGGCCTCGTGCTACGAAGGGGCTCAATGGAGCCCGGATCAGTAGCAAAAGAAGTTTTGAAGTACTGTTTTCGGGAAGGAACCAGATGCAGAGGCTGACCACGCCAAACTTGAACCGTTCCATCAAATCAGAGCTAAGTGTACGCAACAATGAATGGGGTGACGTAATAGCAACCGCTAGGGACCGAATGAGATGGAATAGGACTATTGATTGGCTGTGTTCCACTTGGGTACCATAGGCTCATAATTAAGTAAGTAAGTAAGATTAGGATATGTATAGTAAAATTGGTATTATTGCACAAAATGCACCCTTTTTCCTTAAGCTGCTTATGAATTTTAGTCAAAGAAAGCAAATTTTTGCGATTATTAGAAAAACTCAGATAATGCACCCTCTTTTCAAAGAATTTTTTTAAGTGATTACAATATTGATACGATTCAAATTAATATTATTACGCACAATTCAGCTCTTCAATTGATTATGAATTTTAGTTAAAGAATGTTAGTTTGGGTCAATAATTAAGAAACCCCTCATAGTGCACCATTTTCTCTGACATTTTTTTCAGGGATTTGATAGTAAATTATTGTTATTGATCATAATGAAAATTTCTTATGAGTTTTAGTTATAGAAGGTTATTATTTTCGATTGTTAAATAACCCCTTAAAATGCACCCTTTGTTCAAAGAATGTTTTAAATGATTTCGATACAGAAAATTAACATTACTGCACACAATGCACCCTTTTTTGTTAAATTGATAATGAATTTTTTGTGAAAGAAAGATATTTTTGCCAATAATTAAAAAATCTCACACTCTTTCAGAGATCTTTTTATATGCTATGGTATGCTATTCCGTTTAAATTTCGCAAGATATTATTTTTTCTGTTTCGGTCAAATGTCCCAAATATTTTTTTATGATTTGGCCATATGGCATTCCCCCAAAAAGGTATTCGGCCATACGGAATTCGGCCAAGTGTAACAAAATCCAAAAACAGTATTTTCCATTCCCATTTTTCATCTTCTTCATCATACACCATCAAGAAAATAAATCCAGGCAGCATAAATCTCTCCATTCCAAAACATGGGGGATGCACAGAGAATAATAACAACAGAATAATAAATGATTATTAGATTAATTTTGATGCTCGTATTCGACCCATATTTCATCTTTCCTAGCAAATTTTCATCAAGTTTATTTCCTCCTCATCACATACACTATAAAAAGTGACGACAGATTTGGAAGTTTCTTTATTGCAGATTTTCTTCACGTCCAGTTATCCAAAGGCAAATCCACGATGAAATGTTAGTTAGCCTGGCCATAATCAAATGGAGATATTTTTAGATGCGCTCGTAAATATTGCTTTTCAATTCCACCTTAGATCATTTTCAGGGGATTTTATGAAAAAGTATAACTTCAGCCTAATAAAAAGCCAAATATTTTCATTTCATTTTTATTTTTCATAACCATAAAGTTGTATCAAAAATGAAGCCAAACGGTGCCTGCGCTGAGGAAAGGGTACCTCACCTCTACATACAACTGAGGTAAGAGGATGTATAGAGAAGACGTGTCTGTGGCATCAACAAGAAAATATATCCAATAAAAAAACCGCACAATAAAAAATTTTATTCCAATTCACATTTCATTTTGCATAATTTTCCAATATAAATTTTCTATAAAAATGCATGTTTTTCCATAAATTGAATCAGGTACTCACACCTCGCACTCCTAAAATTAACCTTTTCTTTTCATATCAATTTTATTATTATTTTTCTCCCAAACGTGTGTATTATTAGTGTGGTCCTTATTTAGGTCACTTTTTAAATTCAAATGGGAAAGTTTCATTTTGGGTCAAAGAGAAGTTAAAAAAATGGGTTCGATTGGAAAAACTTGATAGCGCTACAGCTGCTAAAATTTCCAAAAGGAGAACTTTTAATTTTTTACACTGTATGAATTGGAAACTTTAATTTCGAACTATCGATAGGTTTAGGTGAATGATATTTTCCATATATTTAAGGATTCACCTTTCCAGAGATATGGCGGAATGATGTTTGGGTGAAGGAAAGTCATTCACCCCAAACTTTGACAAGATGTATCTCTGAAATGGTAAGTCCTACGCCTTCGATAAAATATTTTAAAAATCTATTAACCTTAATCGAAAGTTCTGTATGAAAAACCAATAAAATTAATTTATTTTAAAAAGTTAGCCCTTTGGGACCGTTACTTTACCTCCTAAACAATGAAAATCATGCGTTTGGTCCTAAAATTAAAACCACCTAAATCAACTTTTCTGCACGTTTTTGAACTCTAGGAATCATAGTATAGAAAAAAAAAACTATAGAAGTTAAGGGCATGATGCCGGATCGGCCTGGTTCATTCCAATCGGACTCGAATTTTTCTTTAACCCAAATTAAACTTTTTGGGGGTGACCGATTCAATTTCAGAAGGCAATGCCCTAGCTAAGGACTATCCTAGTGTATATGTTGGAAGGAAATATTTTTCAAATTGAATTTGTTTCGGAATACCTTGCACACGGTTGATCTGAATAAAATTTAACTGAAGAAAATCTTTCATTCTTGGGATCATTTGGGCCTTATTCCAAAAAAATTGTGGATCAAATCAAATCATATCAAAAAAGTTTTCTAGGAAAATATAGAAAACATGCTGAGAAGACAGTATTTTTGGTAGTCTATAGTTATAGCTTTGAAAACGAAAATGCAATTTTTGTCCCAGGTAAGGGCAAAAATTGTGTCTTCGTTCTCAAGCTATACACCACTAAAAACACCGATTTTCAGCATGTTTCCTATATTTTCATTGAATTTCGATGGTCTTCAACATAAAAATGATTACAGATGCAATACACTCAGTCTACATTTTAAAATTCCGATTCAAAATCACAAAAAGAAATTGCGGTTTTATCGGCAGACTACAAATATGAATTTTTATTCAAAATTTGGTTGCTGTCGTTTTTAGCAAAGTTTAGTTTTAATAAAAATTCCAAAAGCGCACAAAGATGAAAGCACGTTTTATTTTAGGTTGTTTAATAATTTTTACCCGCAAACAGCGTATTGGCAACAACATTTTTTCATAAAATATACCTACACAATTATTTTCCGCGATACTTTTGTTCAGGAAAAATACCCTGCTTTCATTTTTAATATATAATACTAAGGGCTATAGTACCCTATTGGGACCAGGTGAATCTACATTTTTCAGAGAACTTTCTAGGTATTAGTGGACCTACAGCTTATAGTGGATTCCGAACCACCACAACTTTAATGGTTATGCTAATCAGTTACCAGCTCATTGAGCCCATCAAGTCATGTTCAATTCAATTTTTATTGCAAGGAAACTGACTAACCTGACACACACACATATACCACCACAATCATAGGTTATATAACTGTAGATGGTAGTAGGTGTATGCCTATCGATATGCATACAGACTGACTGTATTGTGTTCTATTTATAGAAATATCGACAATTCAGATCGACAATCTAATTCAATAGCACACAGCAGTTTCTAACGGGAATCGAACCCAAAAACTAGTGGATGTGAGGCTAGCGTGCTCACCACTCAAGCACCACTTTCTTTTTTACAAAGTGTTAAATATGTTAAACGTAAACTTTCACTGAGAACTTTTGCGGTTTAAATCGCTGTTTAAAATTCAGCTTTTTTCTCCCTCCCTTCCTAAGGCCCTAGGGAAAAATTCAGCTTTTTTCATAGAAAATTTTGCTTTTTTCGGCTTAATCATCAATTAAGAGTAGAAGAACTTTTTATTTTATTTCAACACTGTCGCCAATTAGGTTCTTCTTAGCACTTCTTATAGGCCATGTTTTCTCGATAACATGGCAAACGTGGAAATACTTCACAGAGCTTCCGGAACAATCCTCAATTGATCTCAAGGATAGAGACATTTGTTCGGCTAAATTCTGTTCAGACGAACCGTGCGTATTTATATTCATGAAAAATAATAATTATTATGTTAATTTTCTTGAGATGAGGGAGTATAAAGTAAGAGCCAGATTCAAATATGGTATATGATCAAATTTTATACAAAACAAGGGCAGAATGTCGTTTTCCATTTCATCATCCATTATTTTATTTTTATCATTCCTTTAATCGAGATATAATCTAACAAAGTGCTACTACACCTTTCACCTGAATTAAAATTTTGTCTATATTTTCCATGCAAAAAAATATCTGCACCTAAAGCCAGCATCAGCATCAGAGAATAAATCAACAACAGAGCCACGCCTGAGAGATATATTTTTTAATTAAAAGTAGAATAAATATTGTTCTTTTTCCGTGGGAAGCCACGTTTGAAATACTTGCTTCTAATTATAAATGCTTTTCAGCATTGNTTGGCCTGGTTCTTTTTCCGTGGGAAGCCACGTTTAGTATACTTGCTTCTAATTATAAATGCTTTTCAGCATTGATACGTGCTTTATCTGGGAAATGAACGTGCACTTCTCTATTAGTTATAGCGCAGTTAAACTCTGTATAAATATCCTTTCCAATCTCTCTCTACTCTGCGATGCTTTATTATTTTTGTACCTGACCTTCCTACATGAAAAATTATTTTTTTATATTAAATGAAGGAAAATTATATACTGATACCTACGATACATTGATACATTTTTTATTGAAAACGTAACTTTTAAAATAGATTAAATTTATGTCGGAGATGAACCTTTCTTTGTATGATAATTTTTCCGTGCTCCAAGTATTACTGGGGCATTCAAAAATGTAGTTTACGTTCAAAATATAATTCCTACCTCCCACTTACCACCCACTCGTTCTTAAATAATTCTGCGGAGAAGAGGAGTTTGTTTGAAAATTGTGGTTTTTCATGAAACATTTCCGGCAAACAGCAATTAGATGGAATGAAAATGATGAGATTTAATGAGGATTATAATGAAGCAATTTATAATTTGCTTTGTGTTTTCTTAAGATTATCGAATTAATAACTTTATTAGCATAAAATTAAGATTATCGGGTCCTATTTTTGTATACCTAATAAAATAAATCTCCTTGCCTTCGGTCGGTATCCATTTTCAATTTTTAGCTTCTTTTATATATATATTTCATCCCAGAGACTATTATGCAAATTGAAAGCAACAAAAACGACTACGCTTTTGTCAATCTAAAGATGCATGAAGCAAAAGGCATTTATCATGCTCAAATTATGTTTTTACGTTAGATATTTACAATGCATAGCTAGCTAGCAAGCGACTGACTGCAGCAAGATATATAGACGTAGAAATGCATCCATTATTCAAATTGGTTTAGACAAGAGAACGCTAGAAGATTTTCATTTCCAAAACATGATTTCTACATATGAGATTAATTTGCATTTTTAATCACTCTGCCATTCTTTTTTAGAATCCATTTAAAATCTTAAAATGACAGGTTTTGGCATGAAAAATTAAAAGGTTTTTCTCTTAGAAAAGTAATTTTTAACTACAATTCTAAACAAACTTAAGATAAAGCCTCTCAGTCTCACTGAAAATCTGACAAACGAAAAATTTTAGTTTGACACACAGTTTTATAGTACGATCTATTTAGGAATAGATTTAATATCTCTTAAATTTAGATAACGCATTTCAAATTAAGTTCGCTGCTTTGAACTATTTTTGAAAGTTATTTTATCTAAATAAGAAGTTAAAAGATCTAAAATAATTAGATCGTTGAATTAATTTATTTAATAGTGTTTTTTTATCTTATAAAAATAGATAAAAAATTCTTTATTTTTAAACGATTTTTAAGATCCGATCTCAATGAAAAAGTGGGCACGGTTTTACGCGTATTTTGAGCAATTTATTTATTATTTAGATCGCTCGTTTTTCTATATGGGTAATCTGTATATAAAATTTAGGAGGACTCCATAGGGGCACAAACGAACAGATGGAAATGAGTCAATTTGGGCCACAAAATTGAGTTTTTACGAGATAATACATTTTGGCCAAGGGAGTTTTTATATCGGTACAAAAATATGGGGATGACTCTCCAGAATCGCCTGGGGGCCCAGGGACCAAATATGTCAATTTGGACTAAAAATTTGACTATTGCAAGTTAATATCTATCGGTCATGGTAGTTTGAAAATTGGTTGTAAAAATGTGGAATAGTTCCCTTGGGTAGCCTAAGGGCCGATGAAAAAGAGTCACTTCAGACCGATTTTTTCTTTGTTTGGCAAGTTGTACCTATTGAAATAGAGTTCGGGAACTGGTATAAAAAATACAGGATGCACTCCTAAGGGCACCCAGAAACCGATGTAAATTGGTCAATTTAAACAAAAAAAATTGCTTTGTGAGTTTGAGGATCGGTGTAAAAATTATGGGATGGGACTGATTCTATAAGGCGGGCACCGAAAAAAATAAGAAATTATGTATATCGTTTACTGGCCTGTATCTTCGTATATCCGTAGAAAAATGTTGGTTTGACCTCTGGATTGACATATTTTCCATTAATATCAGATCTTGCACGCTTGCACCCAAGAGTGTCCCAGGAGGACATCTCAATATTTCTATACCGATATTCGAATTCCATATCAGTTGGCCAAAAATATTTTTGCCCCAAATTTAACCATTTTCATGGGTGCTCGGACACCTAAAGGAAGTCCTCCTATACCTTTTACACCGATTCTCGAACCCCTCCGACCAAAAGTATCACTTCTCAGGAGAAAAATGTTCTGAATTGACTAATTTTCATCGGTCGTTCGGTGCCCCAGAAGGCTATCTGAAATCTTTTATACAGGTTTCTAGGCCAATAGGTATAACTTGGCAAAAAAAACTGGCTCAAAGTGACCCATTTTCATTGCTCCCAGGCCCTCCTAGAGGGTCATCCCAAATTTTTCAACCAATTTTCAGACTACATGGACCAATAGGTATTACTTCCCAAAAGTCCTAATTTTGGTCCAGATTGACATATTTTGGTCCCTGGTTCCCAGAGTCATCCCTAAATTTTTTGCCGATATCCAAACTCCCTAGACCGATACATTAATATTTCGTAATTTTATGGTCCAAATTCACCCGATTTCATATGTCCCGGTGGGTGCCCCAAAGAAGTTATCTCAGTTTCAGGCCGATTGGTATCACAGCCACTATTTTCATCGGTTCTTGGTTGCTCCTAGAGGGTCATACTAACATTTTTGTATCGATTCCCAAACTTCCTGTGTGCTTCTAAGGATTCATTCAAAAAGTTTTAAACCCAAGGTGAGGAAAATTATTATTATTATAAAGAAAATTTTGAGACCGCCTAGGACAATTTTCAAAAATGTACACATTTTATCTATACATACAAATTTTGTTAAAGGATACCCTCAAAAAATACTTGCATCATTTGAGCAACACATCACAGACTAGTGGCATAAGATTATACAAGTATAAAGTTTTTTAAAGGAAAACTCAATTTGATTTTCAATTTTATTGTGCTAAAACTAAAAGCAAAATTTTTCATAATTCATTTTAAATAGCTGCAGTATCAAGTCCAGGTGCACTTTATATTTTTTCTGCTATAATTATCATTTTTATTCCGTTTGATGAAGAAAAATCTTCAAAAAAAATATTTCTCAAATATTATGCAAATTGAATAATCATCTGATACGATGGGATAAATTTCTAAGAAGTGCTTTCAAGAATTTTTTGCATGTCTTTTAAATTTTACGGCTGATTTATATGCACAGTTTTTGCATCCAAATTTTTATTTTATTCTTTTAATCTGATTATTTTCTCCAATTTTAGATTCGTATGAAAAATAAAAATAATTTTTATTGGAAAAGTATACAAAAACAGAGAGGAAAATGGTGAAAAAATTGTGTTCAAAATCCAATTTAAGGTGAGGCGGAATTTAATTGAGGAAAAGGTATTTTTTAATGTTATTTTTAATGGATGTCAGCCATTTTGCTTTTAAATAAAAAAGACAAATATTTGATTGCATAAACGCTATTTTATTGATTTATTCACAAACTAATGGAGTTTCACAAAAATGGAAGTTTATTCAACTAAATGTTTTGCTTGTCTTGTATTGCAGTCATATTTATAAATTGGGAAAAGCCCAAAACTTAGATTGGCAGACCCCTGAAGTGGGGGGAGCACAAATTCCAAAATCGGTTTTTCACTCTTCTTCCCTTAAAATTACTAGGCTGTTCGAAAAGTAAGGTACCTAACAAGACAGTTCAGCACTTTAAAAAAAATACTATTGGTGACACATACAACAAATCTTCGGATGAACAAACTTCAAATTTTAATGCATTTGGCCCATGAGCTTTGTTTGACAGCCACCGAAAGTAAACAATTTTCAGTTTATTTTACAATGGAAAAAGTGAATTTCGTGTTGTGGTTAAACACTATTATTTGAAAGGGAAATCCCCCAAAAAAATGAAAGGAATAGCTCCCCATTATGGGATCAGATAAAATGGTTAAGTACTGGATGGAAGAGTTTAAACGTGGCCGTACAAGCACAAATGATGAGCAACGTCCAGGTCACCCAATTGACGCAACATTACCAAAAATCATAGATAAAATCCATGACATGATTTTGACCGACCCGAAAGTAAAAATGCGTGAGCTAGTTAACGCTGTGAGCATCTCAACAGAATGTATACTTTATATTTTGCTCGAAAAAATGTAGGCGAAACAGCTATCTGCATGATGGGTACCGCGTTCGTTCACAATCAACCAAAAACGCATTCGTGCAACCACTTCATTGCAAAATTTATCCAAGTTTTAGGCCAATCCATTGCGAGTTTCTTCGTCGGTATATAAGCATGGATGAAAAATGGATTCACCACTATACACCTAAATCACAAGAAGAGTTTAAAGAATTGGTTTTGCCATGTGAATGTGCACCGAAACGTTTAAAAACGCAAACATCAACGGGGAAGCTCATGGCCAGTGTTTTTTGGGATACACGTGGAATTATCTTCATCGAGTACCTCCATAAGGGTAAAACAATACAAGGCCAATAATACTCGGCGTTATTGGATCAATTGAATGCCGAAATCACGAAAAACGGCCCCATTTGAAGCAGAAAAAATCTTTTTCCGCCACGACAATGCACCAGCACACATCACTCAAAGCAATGGGCAAATTGAATGAATTGGTACAAGAATAGCTTACACAACCAACGTATTCTCCAGATCTGGCCCCCAGCGACTATTATCTGAGTGGAAACCTCAAAAGGTGGCTGTCTGGAAAGCATTTTACATCGAATGAGAAAGTTAAATTGGAAATTGAGGCCTATTTTAGACAGCTCAGCGCATAGTATTATTTGAAAGGTAGTATCACGATGAAAGGACATTATGGTGAGTACAAAAACTTTACTTATCAAACAGTCTAGTAGATATATGACCATTATAGTCACCGACCCAAAATAAGTTTAAAAATTAAATTTTAAAATCGCAACCGGTTCCCAATTTTTTATCGATTTTCATATATTTTCTTGCCCTCAAGTTAGTTTATAGCCAGATTTTCACTGAATTCCTATTAAATTGTTTTTTAAAGTTGATTTTCCTTCACTATTGAGACTTAAAAAATAGTCATGGTAAAAAATGTATTAATTTATGGTATGGTTATATGAGAACAGTAACTAAACCCTATTTTTTGTAGAAAACTGAACTGGTGAAAATTTGTAAGGACAGATATTTATAACAAAAGAACTTCTACCACAAAACACTCAAACTTTATTCTATTCCATTTTCAGATCACAAGAATGGATTTCTAGATTTAATAAATTTCAAATTCAAATAAATTTCAATCCCTCTTGTGAATATTCTGACCTAGTTAGAGTAACGATACGAGTTTTTGCCATTTTTCATCACAATGATTTTTCTAGATTCTCATCAGGATGTCATCCAGGATATTTTTATGAAAGGATGTGATATGTTGATGCCATATTTTCTTGTTATTATTCTGGAAACTATCAAGAAAATGTGGTGATATATTTTTATGAAGGATATATGTGAAAAAGGATGTGATGATTGTACAGTGTTTCTATTTTTGGAAATAATTGAAAACCATTATGGCAGACATAATGAACAATTTCAAAAATATTGTCAAAAAATAATTGTGGCGAATATGTGAGAATATATGGTGCAAGTGGACATATTAAATTTTCGAATTTTTCAACTTTCACTCGGTAAATAATTTGTGACTGCGCAGATATATAAAAACTGTTCATTATTAAGATTGGTATGGCTTCTTTAGATGCTTTTAGACGCGTGACAATATTTTCAGAATTTGTGACAACCGATAATCCACCCTACGAGGGGATGGATCCAGAAATCTTTGTATTTCACTTAGTTTTTCTGAGCAAATTATGTGTGACCATCATATAGAAATGCATTGGTCATGATTAAGATTAGTAGGGGTCCTCTACATGCTTCCGGAGACATGACATCATTTTCAGAATTTGTGACAACTGATACCCTAACCTATGAGTGGCTAAACCCAGTGTGATAGTGACCCCAAAATATTTGAATTTCACTTACTTTTCCTGAGAAAATAATGTGTGAAATAACTTAGCCATGCTTAAGATTGGTATGGGTCTTTTATATGCTTCTAGATACGTGGCATCCGTTTTTAAATTTGTGACAATCGGTATCTCAACGTATGAGAAGATAAACCCAGAAGTCTTTGAATTTTATTTAAAAATTACGAAAAATCCAATTTTCCATGTTGAGTCTGGCCAAATCACAAATTATTTGTTCAGAAAATGTAAGTGAAATTCAAAGATTTTTGGATTTTGTAAGACAATTCTACACTGCGTCCCAAATTGTTTTAACAGAAGGGATTTAAATTAGTGTTCTGGTCATATCAATGAGTGTCCTGTGTCCAGAACCCCACTATTTGACGTCAATTACCCTATCGCCCTAATTTTGGGCGCTGGTACCCATACTTTCCCATAGTGATGTACTCAAAACGTACTTTAAATGTACTGCCTTGAGGACTTATACCAATTGGCGCTGGCAACATATGCCACTGGCAAGATTATATTTTGAACTATTTTTTGATGCCAAATGGAAGTAAACAAAATATACTGCCTAAACAAAATGTAATTACCTCCTGGGAAAGGTACACCAATTGGTGCTGGCGTTATATGCCACTGGCGACCAGATTACATATTTCAAAAGTTTTTTAATGCCAAATGGTTCTAAACAAAATGTACTTTGAATGTACTGCCTTTACATTTATGTTACTCAAGCCCTATGGAATCTATAGCACCTATACTTATAGCCACTTCCCAGGGAAAGTCTCTATATAGTATAGGTATAGATTCCATAGGGCTTGAGTAACAAAAAAATAAATGCAGTATATTCAATGTACATTTTGTTTAGAGTCATTTGGCATTAAAAATCGTTTGAAATTATGCATTCAGGTCGCCAGCGGCATATACCGCCAAACCATACCGAACCAATTGGTCGACATCCCCATGGGGAAAATTACAGTTTTTTTTAGAGCAGTACATTCAAAGTACATTTTGTTCACTACCGTTTGGCATCAAAAAATATTGTAAAATATAAACTTGGAGTGCATATNAGGGCTTGAGTAACAAAAAAATAAATGCAGTATATTCAATGTACATTTTGTTTAGAGTCATTTGGCATTAAAAATCGTTTGAAATTATGCATTCAGGTCGCCAGCGGCATATACCGCCAAACCATACCGAACCAATTGGTCGACATCCCCATGGGGAAAATTACAGTTTTTTTTAGAGCAGTACATTCAAAGTACATTTTGTTCACTACCGTTTGGCATCAAAAAATATTGTAAAATATAAACTTGGAGTGCATATGTTGCCAGCGCCAATTGGTATAACTCCTCAAGGGGAAAAGTACATGTTTTTTTCAAGGCAGTATACAGTTAAAGTACATTTTGAGTACATCACTATGGGATATTTTGCGTTCCAGCGCCCAAAATTAGGGCACCATGGTCATTGACATTTTTATTTATTGACTCAAGAAAGGACATGTCATGGTGTATCGGCCTATCAACTAAATTCTAACTAATTTCTCCTCCATCAACACTACAGGGAATGTAGAAGACAATACAGTGCACTAAATAAAAGCAAACGGATGAAGGATCGTGAGGAGTTCCAAAAACGCAAAGGAAAAAGTTTTAATCTGATACCGATGAGCTGGAGTTGTTTTACCTCACCAAACCACCAAGTGGACAAGACGTGCGAGTGTTCGGAAAAAGCCTGGACAATCAAAAGGAAGGAGGGTACGCGAAGGAATAAAGGATAAAAAGGAGTAACGGTTAGTAAGAAAGGCTGTTTGGAAACAGAAGCGGGTGAAATATTGGCCGCAACGCAAAACAGGTGCCATCCTGAACTTCAAGAAAGCTTGTGTGCCCCAATACAAGCTCTTCTCCGACAAACTAGTTAAGAGGTTTTTGGTGAATTTATCCGTTAGTTAATTTATTCCCGGGTTTGTGGCCACCGTGATAATGGACAAACCAAGTCACATTTTACTTTTCTCCCCTAAGGTCTGACACGAACTAGAGCTAGCCGGATACTGAGACGGGAAATGACCCTGTACGAGAAAACCGGAATTGAAACCGGGAATGAAATACATGAGTTTGTGGTTAATAAAACAACAAATCATTGTAACTCAGGATTTTATTTTGTCCGATATTTCGTCCTAGGAAATCCCGTTACAGTCTATCCTCGTGTAGATTAAGATACCGGTTCTCGTAAAAGCGGAAATTGATGTCACGTTTCTGGAAGCATCCAACGAACTCATACCAAGCTTAAGACTGGCCAATTTTTATATATCTGGTCAGTACTATATATTTTTTTTGATGCACGTATAAATAAGTCAATATCCACATAATGTAGAAAAAGTCCACTATGATTAAAAATATGCAATGCCCAATTTAAAATATTTAAATAAAATCACCATCCAAATGACTTCATTATTACATTTTCCCAGATACACCATTTGCTTTTGAAGCTCAGTGCAATAATGGGAAATTCTTCTATATTTCAATCCAGGACAATAAATAACAGGATAAAATGCTACAAAATAACGTTTGAGAACTAAAAATGGAGAAAAAGAGATGGCAAAGTTTCGTTTTTTGTTATTTTTGCATTTTGGCTTTGATGCAATTATGCAGGTTTTTGTCGTGCTCATCCATACGCTGGTGGTTTTAATTTGGCAAAAACGGAATTAAAACGAAAAGATAAATGCAGGGAAATTTATCAACATATTTCATTCTAGTTAAACATTTCTGGTATTAACACAAAGATAAAGATAAAGGCAAAATTTTCATTGATTTTTGTCTATGCAAACATAATACATAATATTTTATGACTCCATGTTTTAGAAACGCCATAAATTCGTTGTTATGAAGCCACGTATGATTGTATAGCAAGCGAAGTGAAAATTTCAGTCAGGTGCTGCCATATTAAAATACTTGATTATCAGATTATTAGTTGTTTATAACAACAAATTATATAGAATTACATAACTTTGACAATTTCATGTAATTACGCATGTTTGTAGAACCTCCATGTTGTGTATATTTAATTACATTCCCATTCTTTATTTTATTAGGAAATATTTGTGGTACCGTAAGTGCAGTCTTTTAGAATCGCCAGTTTGGCAGTTCGAAAAGAAAAAAGTGTGGTAGTCAAAATCTGTTCTTATCAGATTTTCAGAAGAAAATACACCTGCTTACTTACTTCAGGATTATGGCCCCTTCTGGGATACAGCCGGTCAATATTACTTTTCCATCTCGTTCGATTCCTAGTGGTTGCTATAGTGTCACCCCATTTATCATAGCGTACACCCAACTCTAACTTAACGGAAGGTGCCAAGTTTGGCGTAATAATCTCAAAATCACCAGTGCTGTATCCGTTTAGAGCGAGGTACCTTGTCTTTTCGACATTGATTCAAGTCAACCTTCTTTTCTTTATGGGAAAGGTCTTTATTTTTGCCTTCCATATCTTTCTTTTTGTGAGATAGCATAGCCGTAGTTCGTATTTTCTAGAAGATCATCCATTTCATCGTTTCTGCACATCAAATGCTTTACGCAGCACGTCATTCAACACAACCAGGAACAACGAAGGGGATAGCAAGCATCCTTATCGAACACCATTCTTCACGGGAATAAAATCAGTGAGCCTATTCTGATGCCCTACGCGGCAAGTGAAGTTGCCGTAGGATTCCTTGATCAGATCAATAATCTTTGCTGGAACTCCTCTATCGCTTAAACTTTTCCAATTTTTGTCCTGTTTAGAAGGTCATAGGATTTCGATTCCACTGAATACACTCCTCATTGATGATTCTGAGTGTATTTACTTGGTCGACATAGGAGACGTGCTTTCGAAAGCCTGCCTGTTCTCTTGGTAATGCTGCATCAAGCGCTTCGTTGATTCTTTTCAAAATAATTGTCCACAGGGAATGGACTGCTGCATGATCCCTCACCAATTGTTACAGTCACTTATATCACCTTTATTTGGGATCTTCGTTCTCAAACTCTGTTTCCAGTCATTTGGAAATGTGTTAGTGTTTCAGTTATTACATGGAAATGGATGGAGAATGTCAGTTGACAAGTCTATGTCAGTTTTGAGGACTTCTGGAGGGATACCATCAACGTCAGGAACTTTTCCATTTTTCAAAGAAGATAATGCTTCTTTGACCTCCACTCTACTGGGTGGCTCGACATTAATCCTTGTACTTATACTGACGGAGCTGAAGCTGGATTTTGCTGGTTGTTAACGGGCTGCTCTGGATCGTCTGCATCGTTATTAAAAACTTTGTTGAAGTGCTCCCACCACCTATGCAGTTGGTCACATTCAGTATGCACGATGTTCCCGTCCTTACCTTTCACGACCTGCAGGACCCTCTTTTTGATCGGATTCGCAAGCTCTTTAGAGATTCTGGACAAAATACACATCAATAGGAATATTACAACCAAATTGGATGGTTTTGAATCCAATTGTGCTGAAGTTTAGTTGCTGGTTTAAAAAACATAAATAAATATTTAAACGTTTCAAATAAGTGACACTTTTCCCTCGTGATAAATGCGATCAAAAATATTCTGGAATAATAAACAAGCTGTAGGTTCTTTTGGTTCGGGAGTAATATGCTTGCAAAGTCAGAATATATTGAATACGTTTCAATTAGCCTACGCTTACGGTATTAAAAATATTTTCTTTGTTCTTTTAAACATAATTTTTCACATAATAAATTTTCAAAGAACAATAAAATTTAATACAAATTAAAATTCCTTTTTCTTTTGGACTAGGTATGTGCATAAAGATTCTTATGTCGCATATGTGGTAAATTATGATGAATTTATATCTGAGGTTCCAGAATTTTTCCGGGAGCTTGAAATGCAGGCTAATTGGCTAACGTCACATACAAAAGTTATAGCAGTTTTACTGTCATTATGGGTAATTCAGCGTTCTGTTTTGGCACCAACTTTTGCATTGTTAGTAATTTATTAAAATTTCCTGTAAATTTACTGAAGTGGTAGTATAAAATTTTAATAATTCAACAAAACCGAAAATTATTTTATTACCAAAATTGAACGTCAAATCACCTACTACAAGGGTCAATTAACAAGCACCCGTGTTAGTAATGAAGAGGCAAGTTTTTCACAATTTTTTTTTTCAACGTCGCCTCATTTTAGTTCAATACACTTTTCCCAACGTTTCTGTCATTTCTTTAACCCCTCCCAAAAATACGCTTCTGTCTCGACGTTTACCTCCTCGTTTGAGCTAAAATTTTTTCCCCCGAGCCAAGTTTTTGTGTTGGGGAACAGAAAGAATTTGCAGGGATCCAAATCAGGCAAGTACGGTGGGTGCAGCAATTTGTAGTGCAGTTGAGCCAATTTGGCCGTGACAATTCTAGATGAATGTGTTGGTGCGTTATCATGGTGAAACAGCACTTTTTATCAGCCAAATGGGCCGTGTCTCCTTCAATTTTGTATCGAAACAGTCCAATAATTCACAGACTTTCCCATGAACTTTTGCGCTTAGGATTCACTAAATATATCCATTGCTCATCGCCAGTCGCAATTCGAAGCAGAAAAAACATCCTTTTGTTCCTAGCGTGCACCATTTTGCAAGTGGTTTTTCAGTTTTCCTGCTGTCTTTCATTCTGTTTATGTGGAAAACATTTTACATCTTGTGTATCTTTACAATCGCTTTTAAATATATGTGGTGGTCTTCCACGTTCTTTGTTTCTTACGTCAAAATCACCACTTTTGAATTTTTAAACTACTCATTGCATTGTGATTTACCAAGAGCTTGCTTACCGTAAGCTTCGATAAAGATTCGATGCAATTCTGTCGCAGTTTTCATCAAATAGTATTAGAAAATCATTGCTGTCCGCTAACCAAAGTTTTCAGGCACAGAATTCGGTATGTTCAACGCTATTAAAATCTATGCTGTTGTATGAAACTTCTATGATTGTGAGTTGAAAATTTTTAAAAGATGTCAAAACAAGAAAATGAAGTAACTGAGGTCATTTAACAGTAAATACATTGCCAGCTAACGCCAGGTGTGGGCAAATTTAGGTTTCATAGGTACATACCATGAGTATCCAAGAATTGTAGATATATAAGATTTATAGCATCTTTACCCTGAAAAGTTGAAGTGAAATCCTTGTAAAGTATTTCCTGAAACCTACTTTTTTATAGCTCAGACAAGGCCCAAGGCGAGTAGATTTTACAGGCTCTGGTGAAGGTTATACTTCCTTAGATTTCCAATTTGTTCGTCATCGAAATTTTATTAAACTAAAACCAAAAACAGAAATTTTCCGCACATGAGTTTAAATATTACTTAACTAATGAAAACAAGTGATCGCATGAATTATTTAAAATGAGTAATAATATCATCGTTATTATTAAATTAATTCCCAAAAGTTCAGCTGACACTTTTCTAATAACTTCATCATCATATATGTTTATGTATTCATTTCCCAATAGGAAGAACTTTTTTTTAACAAAGCGGGGGAGGAAAAAGAACGTCAATTTTCTTCTTCTAAAAATAGGGTTTCAGTTATTCTATTTATAAGCATAATACAAAGGCTATAAATAAGTTAAACTTATCCATCCACATCATATTACAGTTACAGTTTAAAATATTTAGGGTTTTGATCGTGTTTTTACCTTAAGCTTTTCGCAGTGCTATGGGGCTACTGCTACACAGAACAAAACTAATACATTTCATTTGAAAAATACCATGAAAATAGTACATCAAATTTATTGGACTTTCATCCGTCGAAGAACTTTTAGAACGTTCTTTCATCGATTGATGCTCGTCCGTACCTCGAAAATCAGTTTTGCCCAGATGTAAAAAAGCGTATTGTTAACTACTCGCATAATAATAAATAATAATAGGGCCTATAGTACCCTA
>JXPH01005833.1:0-13391 GCA_001014845.1 Mochlonyx cinctipes | reverse complement strand
TTATTTACTACGACCGAAATCTAGTTCTACCTTATTTATGAAATTTATGCCAAAAACAAGAGCCTGTTTCTCGCTATAAAGGTCTTAATCCTGTAAAACGTAGGAAACAACAATGTAGATTATGTAGTTTTCACTAATATTTAATGTATATTTTGTGATAGGAACTGGATTTAGACTTCAACAAAGAAGTTATGTGCAAATTTTGAAGAGGATCGGAAAAGTATTTACAGAGTTATCCAAGAAATTCTTTCAACTGAAAGCACGAGAAATGGATAATATTATCCTAAATTCAGCATAGGAACTGTGCACTTGCCATTAGCTTATATTGAATTCTCGCTCATTCCGTTCACTAGAACTCGAGAATTCTGAAAGTGGCCGGTACCTGGGAGCCTTCAGATCCTGATGTCCTAGGGTCAAACTTTTTTAGGAACAGTTCTTGGATACTTATCAAAAGCTTATTTTCTAAATTTGAGTTCATTCCGATCATTAGAGCTCAAGAATTCTGGAATTTCCTGGTACCAACGAGCCCTTAGATTTCAACGTCCTAGGGTCAAACATTTTTAAGAACTGTTGAAAAATGAAAAAGGAATATTTCAAATTAAAATGTATTTTAAATCCTGATTAATTTGGTTTTTCAAATGGAAAAATGGGTTTTAAATGGTTTTAACATGCATTTTAAATTTAATCTTCAATTTTAGTCTTCTTCGTGCAAAGTGGATGTTAAATAGACTGAATTTTTCTTCAGTGTAGGCTGTCGCGTAGTCTTAGTTGTAGGCCTGTCAAAAAACTATATAATTTTACAAATGATATGATAAAAATTAAAATTCTGAAATATTGATGCCTGTGCCTGGTAACTTCACTCCACTACTATCTATCTATCTATAAAAGTGAGAGGATCATAGGTCAAGACTGATTGCCAAATAATAGCAATTAAATTAAATTAAATGAAAATATTTGAGCTATTTTTAAATTATATCATAGAGCACCATCGAACATCAACACAGCAATAAAAATATCGCCAATTGAACATAGCATTTTTCTTCTCATTGGATTTTCAGTTCAAAAAACTTTTCTGTTGGAATTAATTAAATAATTAAATTATACAGTTTCGTTGGTAATTCTCACGTGTAATTTAATTATGCATATAAATGCAAAGGGTCATTTTTACTTCTGGACAGTCCAAAAGTCTTAGAATCGTCGAAATTTGAATAGCAATTTTTTTTTAGCAACTGACGCATCGGCAGATATCATGTTTCGCTCATCAAAGTTACCTTGTTTGTCACATACAACATTTTGATCGATATTTCGCTCAACCAGGATAACTTACTTTGTACAAAAAAATTATCTCATGTGACTAGAAAAAGATATTATATCGATATCATTGCCTCCACAAAATTCAGACCCCGGCGCCGCCGAAATACCACGGCTTGGGTGCCAAATCACTATCTTATTGGACAAAAAAAGACAGTTTCACTTCAGAATGTGGTAGATATCATTGAAAACTATATACTACATCTTATATTCTAGCCTGTTTTTGAACAAAATGTTGGTCAAATTTTGTGCAAGCCGTGAAAACTAAGTGATTGCATAAATCCCACTAAAAAACGGTGGCTTACCCAAAATTTGACCAACTTTTTGTTAAGAAACAAGGTTCGAAGGTATGACGCCATTTCTAGTTTTCAATCATATCTACCATATTCTGAAGTAAAATTGAAACTTTTCACGGAATAGGATAGTGATTTCCCACCCAAGTCGCCTAACTCGTACGAGTGACAAAAAATTCAGCTAGGTAAAAGCACAAAAATTAAATTTTTGGAGAAACTTTTGTTTTGTTTTTTACAAATTAGGTAATAAATTATCAAACAATTTTTGACACGTTTTAGCTTTTACAATTGAATTTTGACAAACTCCGAGTTTAAAAAAATCATGGACGAGTTTTTCAAAAAAAACGTATGTTTTTGAATAGCTCCGCTCTTTTGCATTCGATTGGTTCCAAATTCTGTCCACATACCCACTCAATAAAAAAGTCGATCCTGAAAAGGATGCCCTGATATGTCCTATACAGGATCAAAGCGGGACTATCCTGAGATCATCCTTTTTTCAAGGCGATGCTCACTCAAACAGGATCGATAAAAATTAATTTTAAGAATTTTCATCGAGAGTTAAGTAAATATGGCAGTTTGAAAATTAGGGGTTGAAAAGGAACGAAAAATCTACCAAATAGAATGAAAAAGCAGGAAAAAAGTGGAAACAGAAAAATTTTAAAATTTTCGATGTTGCATGTTGATCCTTTCGCTGTTTTCAATTTTACCGGGAACGAAAGAAAATCGGGTTGGTTTTAGGGCCAACATGGGGTTGGTTTTCTAGATTGTGGCAACTGAGTCCTTATATTTCCTAAATAAAATCGTGTTAGCGTCAATCATGCGAATTTTATTTTAGCTTTTCTTTCTTTCTCTCATCATATCTATAAGTAAAAAGGCTTAGATATTCAGTAAAATTTAAAAATATGTGGTGCCTCGATAGAACTTGCTACAAATGGTCTGAAACTCAAAAAAATCGAACCAAACCGTGTGTCTGTATGCTCAACAACTCCCGTAATGCTCATCTGATTTGGCTCATATTTTGTGTGAGTGCTTACTCAACAAATTGGTCCATGGGCTTGGGGACTCGCATATAAACTCACTAGAATTTTCCAAAAATCTTAAGTTTTAATGATCGGAATGAGCTTAAATTTGGAGTATAGCCTTTTGATAAGTATGCAAGAGCAGTTTCTGAAAAAGTTTGAACCTGAAGCATCGGGAGCAGTGGTGGAAAATTGAGCACAATTGTGCCCAATTCTAAATTTGTTTGTATGTCCTTGGTTGCTTCAAACCAAATCCATAATCTTACTACAGAAGTGAGCGCCAAACATGTTCCGAGTATTTTTTCAAATTAATTTCTATATTGACGATATTGAAAAATTTTGAGCACAATTGGTGCCCACATATTTTCAATCCCTGATCGGGGCCTGAGAATTCAAGAATTCTTCAGTACCAGTGATCAGAATGAGCTCAAATTTGAAATATAAGCATTTGGTAAAATTTTGACCCTAGGACATCGGGATCTGAGGGCTACTATGTACCAGGAACTTCAAGACTTCTCCAGCTCTGGTGATCGAAATGAGCTCAAATTTGGAATATATGCTTTTGGTAGGTGCCCAAGAACAGTTCCTGTGCAAAATTTAGGATAATATCATCTGTTTCTGGTGCTTTCAATTACGAGACTTGTTTAAATACCCAGTAAAAGCTTTTTAGATCCGCTTCAAAATTTGCACATATGATCTTTGACCAAGTCTTAATCGCGTTCCCAATTTCTGTGTGACCAATAATATCTTTTTTGATCTTGTTTTATTCAACAAGATTTAGTTTCGAATATCTAACCTAGTTTCTCCCAATTAAGATCAAACAAGATCTTTTTCCTATCAACCTAGCCGATAGAGTTTCTCAGTTACATCATAAGTTATTCAAGATGATAGATAGTCTAAAAGTTTGTGGCAGGCCCTGCTAGTTTTTATTTAATTTTTGGTAAAAGTTTCACGTTCATTGAGTTCTTTATTTTGTATTTCGGACACCTAATTGATTTATATTTATTTATTTGTAACGAGCAACGACAGATAATTATCTATGCGCATTCCCATACATTTCATCTTTTTTATGGACAAAAATAAATGTTGCTCGGCACATAAAATCAATATTATTATAACTTTTATTATTATTATTATGCTCTTTTCTATCTCTGTGTTCTAGTTTCGTGGTGAAACAAAACAAACATTTGTGTAGCCATAAAATACATTCAATTACATGTAGCCGAAAAACATAATCCACAATATGGTGTCCCCTTTCCTCTTGTAATATCGAGAACCCTTTTTTCCTGGGGAATACAAGTTTTATTAAACAGTTGCCTTGTTTCCTCATCACCATTAGAACCGTCATCAGCAGCCAAAGAGTATACATAATTTAGTTACTGTTTCCTCTCTTTTTATTTTAAATGACCTGCCGGCCTTATGCACAAACAGCACCACTGTATAGCAGAAAAGGCTGAATTGATGATGGAAATGTAGGCAAAAAAAAATTTATTCAGCATATTTAATCTAAAATAAGAACTTGAAGATAGAATAAAAAATATTCTTTTTTCACCCGTAATCTCCTTCGTCTCATCAGGATTAGGCGAACAAAAACATTTATGTATACCTCGCCGAAAAGGCAAAAAATAAATAAAATGAAATGAAAAAAAAAAAGAATCGTAAGTCTAAATGGCACAAAATGTGAATGATCAACGTGTCAATACTAGCCCGACCAGTTTTATATTTATTTTTATTTATATTCATCTCCAAAGTCTAACCTCAAATTTATTGTCATGCTAATTTATATTTTACTTCTTTTTCCTCCTCATGCCGGACACATGTGAACTCACCAGAAATTCTTTCTTTAATGCTTCGACATTTTAAATTAGAAAATTTGGTCAAGTTTTTTCTCTTTTCCCTGTTTCTTCTTTCGTCACAAAAAATCGGATGAAGCTTTTCGGGTTCAATAAATCCCAAATTTCGATAAAGTCTATTCCCTTTATTTTATTTTTATAGGTTCCTTTTCTGATTTCTCCAAAAACTTTTAGCTTTATTGAAAGGGTTTGGGTTTTCAAAGTGTTTAGTAATAATATTTGTTTGATTTTCTTTCATTTCATAGTTTCAATTTCTTTCATTTTCATAAACTCTGCTGATTTTAGGAGTTGCCTTCCAAAAGGTTTCATTTTTATGGGCAAATTTTGAACCTGATTGAGATTTTGAAGTGCTATCAGCCGGCAGGTCCCGAAAATCGTTTTCAAAATTAAATAAACAAATAATCCAAAATGTACAAAACTTCCCTAGAAAAGCACAATTGCACAATTTTTTCCTACTTTTTTATCCTATTTGGTAGATTTCCTGCTCCTTTTCAACCCCTGATTTTCAAACTGCCATATTTACTCACCTCCGATGAAAATTCTTAAAATTGATTTTTATCGATCCTATTTGCGTGAGCATCGCCTTGAAAAAGGGATGATCTAAAGATAGTCCCGCTTTGATCCTGTTTAGGACATATCAGGACATCTTTTTCGGGATCGACTTTTTTATTCCCGGTAAAATTGAAAACATCGTAAAGGATCAACATGCAATATCGACAATTTTGCGATTTTTCATTTTCCACTTTTTTCTTACTTTTTCATTCTATTTGGTAGATTTCCCGCTCCTTTTCAACCCCTGATTTTCAAACTGCCATATTTACTTACCTCTCGATAAAAATTCTTAAAATTAATTTATATCGATCCTGTTTGCGTGAGCATCACCTTGAAAAAAATATGATCTCTGGATAATCCCGAATTGATCCTGTTTGGGACATATCAATACATCCTTTTCGGGATCGACTTTTTTATTTGGATCCCGGTAAAATTGAAAACATCGAAAAGGATCAACGTCAATTTTGCAATTTTTCAATTTCCACTTTTTTCCTACTTTTTTATTCTATTTGATAGATTCCCCGCTCCTTTTCAACCCCTGATTTTCAGACTGCCATATTTACTCACCTCTCGATGAATAATAATAAGGCCTATAGGTACCCTATTGGGAACAGGCGAGTCCTCATATTTCAGAGAACTTTTTAGGTATTAGTGGACCTACAGCTTATAGTGGATTCCGAACCACCACAACTTTAATGGTTATGCTAATGAGTTACCAGCTCATTGAGCCCATCAAGTCATGTTCAGTTTTTAATGCAAGGAAACTGACTAACCTGACATACACACATATACCACCACAATCATAGGTTATATAATTGTAGATGGTAGTTGGTGTATGCATATTTCACAGACAGACTTTACTGTGTTCTATTTATAGAAATATCGATAATGCAGATTTATTACAAACTGAAAATCAATATTCTAATTCAATTAAACACAGTAGCATCTACGGGAATCGAACCCGGAACCCAGTGGATGTGAGGCTTGCGTGCTAACCACTCAACCACCCAGTCGTCAAAACCTCCACCTCTCGATGAAAATTCTTAAAATTGATTTTTATTGATCCTGTTTGCGGATGATCTAAGGATAATCCCGCTTTGATCCTGTTTAGGACATATTAGAACATCCTTTTCGAGATCGACTTTTTTATTAGGTGCTACTCCCAACCAAGATCTTGTTTACCAAGACAGTTAACCTAAAGAAGATCTTTTTTGTTGCTTTGACTAGTAAAATCTTGTTTGCCCCAACCAACCCGTTTTATCTAGTTAGTTAGGAATAACGTACAAAAATACATAGTGGATTATACAGAGGTATACAACTTTAAAATAAACAGAAGTTTGTATGGGGGCTTTAATCCCATTTGGCCCTGAAGCAAGTTACTGGGCTTTTTTGTTTTTCTTACTTAATTATAAATATCTCGTAAAGTACAAGTGCTATGTCAATGATCACACTATTAGATATTAGCTGAATAAATAACCTTCAAATTAGTACCCTACTTAAGATTCAGTGCTTTTTAGTTCCTGAGATATGATTGTAGAAAGTTAAATTTTCAAGAAAAATCATATGCTTATGTTGAATTTATGCCATAAAAAGCCTACATAGCATATTGTTTTTATTTCGTAAAAATGTAGGCCAGATAATTTACTAACAACACTGGAAAAAAACCGCGTATGTCTATCTTGAACCGTTTTTACACTTTTTTAAATTTTCAAAATTTCATGGTCATTCTTATAACTGACTAGGAATTATATTTTATCATTGACATGGTATTTGTACTTTATAAGATTTTCACAATTAAGTAAGAAAAACAAAAAAGCCCGGTAACTTGCTTCAGGGCAAATTGGACAAAAGCCCCCATACAAACATCTGATTGTTTTTAAGCCCCCTATCACCCTGCAAAGTCTGTGCACACCTTTCCGGAACACCCTGTATAGCTTTTGTTTCTTTATTTATTGTATATTTTATTAAAAGAACTCGATTTAGTCTTGGGCAAAAATCATATCTGCAAATTTTGAAGAAGATCGGAAAAGGGTTTACGGCACAGATAATTCTGGAACCTAAAATTTTAGTTATTTCCACCAAAATCCAGACAAAAGTCTACCTACTATTAATTTTAGTTCGAGCTTCGAACTATTATTTTTAGTTCAATTTTCAAAGTTTTCCGGAAGAGTCAGGGCACGCAGCTGACCACTTTGTCAAAAACGATTTATTTTAGTTCATATAACCGAACTATTTTTTAAGCTTTTTCCCCTAAAAAACGAGTTCGTATTTAAAAACTATTCTGATAGTTTAACGAACTAAAAATTATCATTTCTCGAATTATCTGAGAAAGTTATCCTACAAAATCTGGTAAATGGAAGCAACAAGAACGGATGCTATTATCCTAAATTTAGTATATGAAATGTTCTAGATCACTTACCATAAGCTTATATTTCAAATTTGAGCTCATTCCGATAATTAGAGCTCAAAATTCTGGAAGTTACTGGCACCTAGGACTCCTCAGATCCTGATGTCCCAGAATCAAACTTTTTTAGAAACTGTTCTTGGATACTTGCCAAAAGCTGATATCCCAAATGTGAGCTAATTCCGATCACTAGAACTCAAGAATTATTGAAATTCCTGGCACACAGAAGCCTCCGGATCCCGATTTCCTAGGGTCAAACTTTTTTAGGAAATATTCCTGGTTACCAAAAGCTTATATTTCAAATTTGAACTCATTCCGATCACTAGATTTCAAGAATTCTGGAAGTCCCTGTACACAGGAGCCCTTAGACCCCGATGTCCCTGGCTCAAACTTTTTTAGGAACTGCTCTTGGGTGCTTACCAGAAGAGTATGTTCCAAATTTGTGCTCATTCCGATCATTTAAACTCAAGAATGCTGGAAGTTCCTGGTACATAGGAGCCCATAGATCACGATGTTCCAGGTTCAAACTCTTCCAAGAACTGCTCTTGGACCACTTACCAAATGCATATATTCCAAATTTGAGCTCATTCCGAACACTAGATTTCAAAAATTCAGATCCTGATGTCCCAGGGTCAAACTTTTTTAGGAACTACTCTTGGGTACTTGCCCCAAGAGTATGTTCCAAATTTGTGCTCATTACGATCCTTACAACTCAAGATTTTCTAAAGTTCCTGGTACATAAAAGCACACTGATCCCGATGTCCCAGGTTCATACTCGTTTAAGAACTGTTCTTGGATACTTACCAAAAGCTTATATGCCAAATTTGAGCACATGCCGATCACTAAAAAGCAAGAATTCTGGAAAATTTGGATAAGTTTGTATGAGGGCCCCCTGACCTCGTTGTCCGATTTGGCTCATTAACGAACTCGTCCTTACTTTTGTTAAGAAAAGCCTCAACACAAAATTTCAGCCAAGTCGGTTGAGAATTATGCGGGTTATCGAGGACACAAACAGACAGACAGGCACACAGACTGACTTTTTTTGTGTTGTGTTTTTACTGAATACAATATCTAAAACAAAGTTTTTTGTCCAGCATCCGTATGAGATCAAAATTCGTATGGATGCCAGATTTTTAATATTCTCTAAAATTCCTAAAATCTTTAGCTCTAGTGTAAATATACGCAATGACAATGTATTTAAATGATTTTATAACCATATCTTCCGCACCTGGTGCATAGAAGCTGTTCAAAATTGACACATTATATGATTCTTAGCTGCTACCTAAATATGAGTAATGCTTTTGAAAAAGTAGTATAAGTAAATGTACATAGTACAAAATACTAAATTTTAGACATGAAAAATAACTACAACCATAAATATAAAGTGCTTTTATGACATTGGTAATCAAACATCGATGCGTTCAAATTTTGAGCAGCTTCCATGCACAGGAACAAAAAATATGGTTAAAAAATTATTTGATAAATTTTCATGTGTCCATTAGTACTGGGGACTATACAGATTTAGCTGAAAATTTTAAAGCTTTAAAAAAATATTATATCAGGCATCCATACCAATTTTGAGCTCAAACTTGGCGATATTTTAAAACGCTAGGCGAAATTGTCGTTATGGCGACTCCTTTCTTTCATTAGATATGCTAATGCCGCCTCGTTCAAACATTCCTTTATTGGACTTCTAGCCATCAAATTAAAACGTAATGACGTGTTTACATTACAAATTTTGCCTGTCAAAATATACAAAAAAAGTAACAACTGCCACATTCTGTGATAACATGTCAATCTGTCGCTGTATCGTAACCGCCTTTTCATGTACAAAAAGCTAAAGTGCTCCTTCTCTTCTCTTTCGTTTTTAGAACACATCTCATCAAAATAAGAAAATGAATCTGTGAATGAAACATGTCGTTGAATCAATAATTCAATATAAATATTATGTACACAAGAAAATAAATATTTATAAACAGGTTAATTGCTCGCAAACGGTGAACGTTCTTCCTAATGGCTTTTGCATCACTCTCGCGAACTTCATTCGTGAAACTGATTTAATTAATGATATTCATTTAAATAATTAGGAAATTAAGAATGTTTCATTAATTGCTTACGAAAATTTTAATGATTTTCTTACAGCTGGATACATATTCTCATCATCTTCAAGTTGACTTAATGCTGATGTGTGTAGTTTAGAGAGGTGCGCGTGAAATATGTTCCGCAAAATTGCTAATCAATTTATGCGAAGAAAATTGCGGTATTTTCCACTGAATATAATAAAATAAGAAAATCTAATAGTTAATTTTTGTAATAGCTTTTTTCGACTTTTCAACACCGATTACTTCAGGGCAATTTTCAATATTATTATTATTTATTTCTAACATAATTAAACCATCTCATTTCAAGAAATGTTTCCATGAAAATTTGAAATGTTTAATTAAAAATGAAGAAAACGATTTCGAGTATTATCCACAGATAATTCAGGAAACTAAAACTTTCGCTCCTTTCATCAAAATTCAGGCAAATGTCTACCCACTATTAATTTTAATTCGAGCTTCGAACTATTATTTTTAGTTCGATTTCCAAACTTTGCCAGGAACGTCAGGGCATGTAACTGACCACTTTTTCAAAAAATATTTATTTTAGTTCACCTATCCAAACTATTTTTTTTAGTTTTTTTAAGTATTTATTTTAGTTTTTTTCACCAAAAAAAAGAGTTTGTGTTCAAGAACTGTTCTGATAGATCAACGAACTAAAAAATATCGTTTTTGAAATTATTTGTGTCAGAAATGATGATTTCAGAGGTAAAGCGTGCTATGGGTTGTGAAAAATAGGCATTGTAATTAAAGGGTTGATTATATAAAAAATGTGTACATTGATCAAAGTTTTTTTGAGACTATTTGTTGTGATGTTTGGCTGTGCAAATACAGATTTACTAACGAGCTGACATATCGAACCCACAAAAAACTGTAGTTTCACAATAGATAATGTATACAAATCTCCACTTCCATCCCCAATATCCTAATCCTTTCAAGTATCCTGTCAATAGTCTGATGAGTTGTTAGTTTGACATAATAAGCCCAAATTAAGGCAATAGCCGATAATCCATCCGACCATCCATCAGAGCTGGCAGATATTTGAATAAATTTTATTCGAATAATTTTTGAATAACGAATAACGTTATTCGAATAATTTTTAATTTTAATCAGCTTGAATAACCATTTTTCTTATTCAAATAACAATTATTCGAATAATTTATTCGAATAATGTTGAAAATTAACGTGGTTTATATTTTGTGTCGACAGCCATGTCGACTCGATGTCGACTCGTTATCGACATCATGTCGACTCGGTGTCGATATCATGTCCACTCGATGTCGACTCGATATCGAGTCGAGTCTTTATAAAGAAAGAAAAATGCTTAAATTATTCTAAAAATCGAGAAATTATTCGAATAAAACGTTATTCGAATAACGGATCGCGGTTATTCAAATAATTTTATTCAAATGGAATAAATTTTAGATTTTATTCGAATAATTTGGTTATTCAAATAATTTTTCAAATTATTCGTTATTCGTTATTCGAATAATTATTCATGCCAGCTCTGCCATCCATCCATGTCTCTTCTTCTTTTCTCATTTTGAGAAACTATTGAACTATTTGGTAATACGGAAACTTTTGATCACGTCAAATTTTGTCCATTTTAAGATATTGTATTTTTACGTTTCTTATTTTGTTCGAGGGCACTTAGGCCACCTCTGTGGGAGCTTTGTGCTTCACGTCAAAGGCATATTATCTCTTAATGGAGATTTCTTGGCATTGACCAACTATTAGATATTTTTACCTTTTTGTTCCTTGTGTTTCTGTGATGCTATTAATTAGTTTACAGCTCTTTGAGACTCACTAGACTTGGTGCACCTGCCTTTAAATCATTTCATCGAATTTCTAGTTTTAACAGAATATAAATCTCACTTGTACCAACCGGTATTCCCTGGACCCGCATAGTTTACAGAGCATACCAACTAAGCTACAGAGGCTTTCACCTATATCGGACCCTCGGAACACCAGAATTCTAGAAGTTCCTGGTACTAAGCATTTTTGTTTATTGCAATGTACACTGAGAAAAAACGTCCGGTATTTAGAAAAAAACGTTCGAACTTTGAAATTCACCGGAAGTTTTCTCCAAAAAACCTCGGACGCGCGTCCTTAAAAAAACATAAAGATTTCATCCTTTATGTTCACAGATTTTTAGTCCGTAGAATTAGAACAATTTACGCCCTCCAAAAATTATAAAATTAAAATTTGGCATCTAAACATCCTGTGAATCAAACGTCCTCGCATTTTTTTCCTACTTTTTTGGACAAAATAATAATTTCTAACAATTGAAAGTCAAACGACCATCATTCGATCCCAAGGCCTTTCAACCGTAGAAATAAAGAATGCAAGTTCGGTGCATTCTATCAGATGGAATATATAAAGAATATAGATAGATGCATGTGCGCGCGCTGGATGATGTATTGGATAGCGTCTTTGCTTGCGATCGAAAGGCGGAGGGTTTGATCCCAAAAGTCGGCGAAAAAATGAAAAAGTAAAACTAAAATAAACTAAAATAAAATCTAAAGTTTGAGAATTAAATTTTTTTTAATTTAAAAAAACACCTTGATCTGGCGTGGCGTCAAATCAGCAGATGCGTATCAATGAAATCCACGGACGCAAGAGTTTTGAGTACGAGGTACGAATGAGCGAGCATCCTATGCGAATCGGCGGATGAACGTCCTATAAATCGACAGACAAACATCCTTCGAATCAACAAACAATCATCCTATGAACCGACGAACGAACGTCTTACAAATCTCCGGACAAAAGTCCCATGTTAACAAAATTCAACATCCATTGAATCCCCGGACAACGCAACGTCCAGGAAACACCAAACTTTTCCCCTCAATTTTTTGTATGGTATTTTTGAACGGATTCGACGTCCGTGGAATCGAAGAACGTGATAGACTATAGAGAAATTTTATACGACACATGTCCGAGGAATCAGCGGACGTTTTTTTCTGTGAGTTGGAACTATTCTCGCGTAGCATTCATACTAATTTTCAGCTCAATCTGGCTTTTAGAATTCGAGATATCTGTGAATGTTTGATGAGTTTGTATGAGAGGTACCCGACCTCAGGTCTGATTTAGCTTAGCCCATCACTGAACTCGTTTTTCCTTTTGTAGAGGAAAAAACAATTCTGTTCATAAAAATATCTTAACGATAAGAAAACTTATTTAAGCAGCCATAAAATTTGTTTTTTTTTTGGGAATTTGTATCATAGAATACTATATCAAATCCATCAAAGAACCATTTCAAGAGACAAAAATAAAACAATTTATCTTCTTAAGCTTTTAAAAAGCAGATCTCCCAAAGCACTTTTCCCAAATTAATTGCACATGAAAGTTATCGCCATAAACGTTAATTTTATATTCTAAAAAACAATCAATCTTAGAAGGTTTAAAAGAAAGCTGAAACCCAAAAAGTCGTCAAAAAAAAATTCTAATATGCAATAAATAATGGTGGGGGAGGAGGAACAAAAAGCTTATATTTTTTATGAATATATAGCGCATTATTTTCAATATATAGTATTATGTATAATGTGTTTTTCTTTTTATATATAATAACAATAATAATATCGATAAGTTAACGATGATGTACTTTCCTTGTTCTCAAGGTGATTTTTTGCCGGGTACGACGACTTTTCATGTACAAATTGTGATGAAATTCTGATGATGCGAAAAAATTTCAATATCAAAAGCATATTCATCATATTAAAATGAGAACAAGATCTCTTCTATATCGTATCCTCGAGAAAAGTTTTGCATTCCACCGTATATATTTTCGTTTAATTATGTTGTGATGCGAGGAGGAATTATATTAATCTCTATTAATTAATCTCTATAATTAAAATAATCCC
>JXPH01005830.1:2864-19310 GCA_001014845.1 Mochlonyx cinctipes | reverse complement strand
ATTGATTTTGGGTTTAAGCGGATCATTGACAAGGGAGTTGCAATTTAAAATTTGAATCAACCCATAGNCCCTTCAACCAATTTAGCTCAAAACTTTAAAGGTTCAATAAAATACCTAACAAATTATTTTTATATTGATTTTGGGTTTAAGCGGATCATTGACAAGGGAGTTGCAATTTAAAATTTGAATCAACCCATAGTAGCTTTGACCTATTGCACTCAAAAAAATTCAGATTGATGTGCTTAGTTTCAGCTCAATATTTTAATTCGAAACGAAGAAAAGGATTTGCGTGTTACCTGTCCCGTATTTGTAGAGCCATTTGACCGATTGAGCTAAAAATTTCAGAAAACATTTATATAATATAAAAATATTCCTACGTAGTTATTCAAAAAGATAAACAAGTAAACTTCCGGATATTAGGTGATCTTTTTAATACTCAGTGACAAAGAATTATAGAATATAGAAATAGTACTCAAACTAAAGGAGAATCAATTTTTTTTTGTACTCGTATGTCATATTTTAAGCGATATTATTTTAGTTTTATTTCAAAACGACGAACCAGTCCTCAGCACCTTTAAGAGCTGGTAGCGGATCCCAAATTTTCATCGATTTTGCTAAAAAAAATTGAAAACTTCTTTTTCATGTAAATCAATCGTTTTGAGGAGTGGCCTATTGTGAAAGAATTGTCTAGCTTTTAAAGAACCCCACAGATTCCTTGTGATCACACTGGAACCGTGGTCAGGACATGACAAACTATATGAAATATCAGGTTCTATGTATGGCATACTTGGCATAAAATAGCACAACCCTCCACTGTAGCAAGAGAAGGTATCCTATAAAGAAAATTTGGGCAAATTTAGGGCAAAATTTGGGCAATTATTTTTCAAAATTTTGACCTAAATTTTATATGACTGTTTATCACAGCCCCCGATTAACGCAAATATTTAGGCCAAAGTTTGACTGACTTCAGTTTAGCCAAATTATGTGGGTAAAATAGGACACATTTACATAGAGGAGTTTGGACAAACTTTTGTAAAGTAACTTTGGCTAGACTTCTGCCAAAATATTTTTTTGAAGGGTATTGAGTTTAATACTAATTAAACGCTTTTCGGCCCCTTAATAAAAACTAGAACTTGGTTTTTATATACGTTGTAGCTCCACACAATGCCAAATTTCTGCTAGGTTGTGAAAAAAATATTTTACAAGTAAGATTCAAGAAACTAGTTTTTAGTACTTTTAAAAAATAAATAAATAAATATTTTTTTAATTTAAAACCATTTTTAATTACAGCTACGATGACATCCCAGATTTGCCAAAATCAAATCCTCCTCCCCCTCCAGTGCCTCGCAAAGTCTTCAAGCAGGACCTACTAATCAAAATGGAGGACAAAAAAGAAAAGCCACAATTTGCTTCAACAAAAAGCTTCTCCAGCCAAGATTTGAAGAAAGAAAATGTACCCGAACAGAGGAGGAGATCAGTCGATATTCATGAAATAGGTCAACCTCCCAAAAGAATCTCGCTAATGGGATCGAATTGGAGAAAGGATGAAAAGTCAGAGAAAAGTGTACGAGATAAAATTGCAATGTTTTCGACAGGCGAAGGAGAAGTGCCAAGAAAAGCGTTTACTAAAAGTTCAGAGAATTTGTTGTCCGATTATGGGACCAGTTTGTCAAGAAGAGCTTCCGATACGGTTGAATGCTATGCGACTTTAAGAAAAAAGGCACTGAGTGTAGAGAATTTGGATGAGGGTGATAAATCTCTTCCACCACTAACAAACGGATACAAAACTCCAGAAATATCTGGATACAAAGCGAAATTTAGTTTAGAAACATCAAAACCTGTGGTTTTGGGACGAGCGTACAGCGTCGAAAATTTGAATGAAAACAATAAAATCCTTTCAAGAACAACGAGCTTCCAGGGATACGCCAATACTAACAACGAAGAGAGAAGAAAATCCTCAATAACGAATTTATTGGAACAGAGAAAGAAATCAATGTCCAAATTGAGGGGTCTAGTCATCCCGGAAAAAGTTCCAGAGGCTGAAGTGCCACAAGAAACTACTTTAATAGGGCTTCCAATAATCAAGAGTAAAGATTCGGAGAAAATATTGTCCTCCAATATTCTTCCCAAAATTAACGAAAACTCTGCACTTTCATACTCTAGAAAAACTGCAACCCTACCAACCCCTAGCAAGAACAACGGGTCATATAGCTCGTCATATTCTTCTACAAAAACATCACAAGATCTTGGTGGGACCTACAAGAGTATTTTCAGAAATTTAAACGGAAAATCTGAAAGTACAAATGGAAAATCGTCATCAGATGATGATCAAATTGTATTCCGCAAACCCCTTCCTCCAGTCCCTCCAGCCAAACCGCCACGAACATCACTATCATTAACCCCAAAGTCTTCGATGGACTATCAAAAATGTCAAACGACAGAAGACGAGAGTGACGACAGCGATTCCATAATGAGCTCGCGAGTCTCTTCTCCCCCAATTTCCCCTGTGGTCTCAACAACCCCAGAAAAATATGTTTTAACCCGTACCTTAAGCTCCGAGACAAACACTTCGATCGCCAGCTCAAACTCAACACTAACGTCAAGTTCCGGCTCTCAAGCTAGCTGCAGTTCGGCTGGAAGCACTCCAGCTATTGACATGAGTCGAAGAATATCAAAATCGTCTTCAAATGAAATGTCGATGAACCGGAAAAATGTGTTGGCATCCGCAAAAAGTAGAAGTGGTCGTGGGGACCCGAAAGTCGAAGAGACAGGTTACAATAGGCAGAAAAGGTACGAGGATGGAGATAGTACCGATGGATATGAGGAGGAGGAGAGAAAATTCTCTAAAACAAAATCTAGAAATTCGGTGACCAATGGAAACGGTTCCAAGATCGAAAATATTGTGGACAAAGTTATTAAAGTGGCTTCGTACGTCGAAGTAGTTTCAGACTTGGACGACAACGCAAACTTGGAAGGGGAAATCGTAGCATGCATCCCAATAACATGCGAAAAAGTGAAAGAAAAAGTAATATATTCGGCTGTTAAAAGCGTGGCAGTGAACGAGTGTTCTAACACAATGACAGATCTTGCTAAATGGGTTCGTCACGAAGCTGCAAAAACAATCGTCAGTAAAGACGTTGAAGTAAAAGAAACTAAAGAAGTAGTCAAAAAAGGCACAAGATCAATTTCCGAACAAATTATTAAGAAAACTATTGACGAAAATCCTGCTCCAAAGAGAGAACTCCGTTCATCCGTCGATTCGAAAAAGATGAATTTGAGTGAGATTCGTAAAAACTTCGAAACTAAATCAAATTCCAGCACAATTATTCCCTCACCAACAAAATCGACACCAAAAGAAATAAAAGTCAACAACAACCACGACAGATTTTCATCCTGGGACTCTTTGGCGTCATCATCATCCGGAGTTTCTTCGCTCCAAACAAACAGCATGCTAGGAAACGCTGCCCAAAACTGTTCCGGATCATCACAAACGCTGCAAAGCACCCCATCCGATTACGGAAGTTTCTCGTCCCTTGGCAGCAGTCACAGTTTGATTACCCCACAAGACTTGCAGCTGATTATCGAAGAAGCGGATCCTCCCCTACAAACGCCAGAAGCATTTGTTGTCGTTTTGCAGAGAGAAACGCCTGAAAGTAGTATTGGAATCACTTTGGCCGGTGGGTCGGACTATGAAGCTAAGGAAATTACAGTAAGCCCCATTTTATTTTGCTTCATAATATACAGTTTTCAATTGTTCGATGTTTTTCAGATCCACAAAATTTTAACAAATTCGCCGACAGAAAAAGATGGAAGGTTGAAGAGAGGCGATCGAATTTTATCCATAAACGGATTGAGTATGCGGGGATTGACACACAGGGAATCGTTAACTGTTCTTAAAGTAAGCTTTGTTATTTTTTCCAAAATACTTTAATGTAGTAATTATTATTTGTTCAACAGACCCCTCGTCCCGAGGTCGTGATGGTGGTGACACGTTCAAAATCTTTAGTCGTGGACACTTTATCGAAATCGAAACGACCTTCTCTAGGATCACTTAGTTCGTTGGCAGAAAAATCTGAGATTGGTGATTACGATAGTAGGAAAATGAAGATTCAACATAAAGCCTCGCGGTCTTTGGACTTGGATTTGGATGTGGTTTCTAATGAAGGTTTGTTGTTTAGTTACTGTAACAGAATGTGTACTAAATTTTTAAATGCTTTTATTTTTAGCTGAAAGTGTTTTTGATGGAACTGCTTCCGAGGATGGACTTTTGTCCGCTGATGAATCTAAATGTTCATCAATTAATCCACCTGTTAGTGGTGAGTATTGAATAGCTGTAGTAGTGTAGGGCACTGGAACCTATATTGCCTCCAAACCATACAAGTTACCACCAATAACTCAGCAATATCGTTACCAGTGCTTTATGAACAAAATAAAGTATAGAAAACACTGCCTGTTAAAGGGTTAGCACACTCAGAAAAAATCACTAGACGATTTATTCGACAAAAGTCGATAATTTAAAGAGTATTATCCAATTTTTTCACTAGGATAAGGGAGACTATATGGCAAACCATAAAATGTTGAGTTTGCCTTAGGTAAAAATTAATAGTTTTATTCAGTAAATGGAAAGTAGCTGATCCCGTTATGTGCATAATTTGAAGATCTGATATCTTCAGAGTGAAACCATGAATGTCTAGTATTTGAAAACACCATCCGCTTTGACTCCAATTCAGGATAGAGACTGTAAGCACAGTCCAGGTTCTGCGTGCTTTGTTATACGAACTCTGATTTGAAAGTACCTGTAACGTAGAATTGCAATTTCAATCATATCGTCTTTCAAAAGGTTTCTGAAACATCCACGTCATCACAAAATTTATTCACAGAAAAATGAGCGATGCAAACAATAGATAAATTGTTCAAAATACGCGTAAAAACATGCCCACTTTTTCAATGAGATCGGTTCTTAAAAATGGTGAATTTGTCCAAAAATAAAGAATTTTTTATCTATTATTATTAGATAAATAAAACATTATTAAATATGTACATCAATTCAACGATCTTGAGATTTTAGATATTTTAACTCGTCTTTTCAGATAAAATAACATACAAAAATAGATCACAGCAACTAACTTAATTTTAAATGCGTGGTCTAAATTAACAAAATAAAAAATCTGTCAGTGTTGATATTGACTAAGAAAACCTAAATCAGTGGACCTTAGGAACCAATTATGTCAATTCCGACAGCGAGGTAATTTTGGCGGATCGACATCAAACTTTTTCATATAGTTAGTACTTTATTTGTACCAATTAGTACCACTCGTAATATGATTAGTACCTCAAACGGTTTACCGGTATTAAAATTCCCGCTGGCGAACTAATTTTTGATTTCGACACTTTTATGGACTCTAAATGGTAGCTTTTAATTAGTACCAGTTAGTACCACCAACAGTTGAACCGGTTCAAAGTTATAGTGATTCTCGCTAGCAAATCATTCCGCTGGCGAACTGATTTTTGAGTTTGACACTTTTAAGGACTCTAAATGGTAGCTTTTAATTAGTACCAGTTAGTACCACCAACAGTTTTGACGACCTGGTGATTGAGTGGTGAGCACGCTAGCCTCACATCCACTAGGTTCTGGGTTCGATTCCCGGTACAAACTGCTGTGTTCTATTAAATTAGATTGTTGATTTTTAGTTTGTGATAAATCTGAATTGTCAATATTTCTATAAATATAACACAGTACAGTCTGTGAAATATGCATACCTACTACCATCTACAATTATATAACCAATGATTGTGGTGGTATATGTGTGTATGTCAGGTTAGTCAGTTTCCTTGCAATAAAAACTGAACACAATTTGATGGGCTCAATGAGCTGGTAGCTCATTAGCATAACCATTAAAGTTGTGGTGGTTCGGAATCCACTATAAGCTGAAGGTCCACTTATACCTAGATNCAATAGGGTACAATAGGCCTTATTATATTATTCTATTAGAGGGTTTGAGACCGATCATAATATCTTTGTACGCTGTTGGAGTTTACATAAGATTGTTCTTGACGTAGGTACATTGTCCAACTTTAGGGATAACTTTCATTCTTATATTGAGTGTTTGCACCTATTTTGAAAACAAATAATATAGTTAGAGTGTCAGAAGAGAAGATGCATATACATGGCCATACTCCTGGACTTGACCATGGCCCTACCTTTTACGGGAAGTAATAAGGGTATTGTTCGAGTTATGGTTTAGAGAGGAATTTACTCAATTATGTACTCTGATATAGTACAAATCTGGGATGAAATATTTTGCATTTATAACTCACACAGTCAAGTGAGTGGTGTCCATTTTTGGAAAACTATTGATTCCATTTTTGAGTTCATCTGTGCAAAAATAGAATCTCTGGAGCCAAAAAATAATAGTAAATCGTTTTGGGCAAAAAATATGATATCAGCCAAATTTTCTGGAACATTAACATGTTNGGTGTCCTTTTTTGGAAAACTATTGATTCCATTTTTGAGTTCATCTGTGCAAAAATAGAATCTCTGGAGCCAAAAAATAATAGTAAATCGTTTTGGGCAAAAAATATGATATCAGCCAAATTTTCTGGAACATTAACATGTTTCCAAGTGACTAAAAACAGGGTTCAATAACGAAGATCCCAAATAAAGGTGATATATAAGTGACTGTAACAATTGGCGAGGGATCATGAAGAAAAGAATCACCACAGTGCTTGATGCAACATTACGAAGAAAGCAAGTAAGCTTTCGAAAAGATGCCTATTGTGTCGACCAAATAAATACGCTCAGAATTATTACTGAGGAGTTTATCGAGTGGAACCGACCACTGAACCTAGTTTTCGTCAACTTCCACAAAACCTTTGATCTGGTAAGCAAAACGCAATTTGGTAAAATTTAAGCGACAGAGGAGTTCCAGCAAAAATTATTGATCTGATCAAGGAATCTTATGACAACTTTACTCGTCACGTTGTGCAACAAAATAGACTCACCGACCCCATTCCCGTGAAGTATGATGTTTGACAAGGATGCCTGCTATCCCCTGTGTTGTTTTTGGTTATGTTAGATAATGGGCTGTGCAAAGCATTTGATGATCGTCTAGAAGATGTACGGACTACGCTGATGGCCTGGTTATGCTATCTCATAAACAGAAAGATAGAGAAAGCAAAATCAAAGACGTTTCCCATGAAGGAAAGATGGTTGGCTTGAAGAAGTACCTCGCTGAGAACAGAAATTGCGCTGGCAATGCGTCAAGAAATTTATATACCTCGGCAGACAGATAATAACTATTGATGGTACCGATAAAGACGTTCAAAGCCACTTTAACACTGCGAGAGGAAGATTTTATGCTTTAAACAACATCTGGTGCTCAGGCCTCAAATAAAAAAAACAAGCTTCAATTATTCCGAAGCCTTGTATTATCCACACTGCGTACATGTCTCCAAGACTTGGAAAGTGAATAATTCAGTCACCAATAAAATTCAGACATTTGCCTATCGTTGTCTGCGGCAAATCCTTCGGATAAGATGGCTACGAACGATTACTCTACGGAACCTCAATTAGTAGTAAAAGAAGCTTTGGAGTTGTGCCGTCAGGAAAGAACTCATGCCAGAGGCAGACTGCACCAAACCTGGCACTGTTCCGTTAAGTCAGAGTTGGGTGTACGGTACGCAATGATGTATGGAGTGACATTATAGCAACCACCCTACGGTAAAATAAGACGTGAGACCATCTTCATGGTCTCCTCCAGGCTTCCTGCAGACATATTTGCGACATGCTAAAGACAATTGTAAATAATACTCAGCATAATTACAAAAGTTATGTAATAGTACCTCAGTAATTCAGATTAAAAAATATTAGAACTTATTTCAAAATTCAAATTTTAGCATCAAAAAGTCTACAAGTAAGGATGGTATGAGGAAGCCATTGTATATTTAAAAAATGCAAACGTGAGAATGTCATTAGGACGTTAAAATATGTATGGAATTTTCAGAAATCTTGATTGGAGGTCACGATATTTTAAATTATATTTTCATTAAACGAAAAAGAGTAGATTTGAACAGTCACTGAAACAAAATAGGAGTTTATGGTTAGCATGCTAGCCTAGCCTCTTATCCACTAGGCTCCGAGTTCGATTCCCAGTGGATGCTACTGTATTCAACTGGACTAGAATATAGATTTTCAGATTGTAATAAATCTGCATTATCGTTACTTCTATAAATAGAAGTACACACACGGTACAACCAGACTGTAAAATATGCATACTCCAACTATAGTTGGTATAGGTATACCTACCTAGTGACGGCCAAATTGTCGGGTGAGAAAATAATCAAAAATGAACATAGTAGAACTTTGAAAAATCTGAAATCGCGTTAAATAAAATTTTGGCGTAGATTTGATAGTAGTGACCTTAATTTAATCTACACAAATTTTTTGAACAAAAAGAAAAATTGGGGCAGCATAGAGCAGAGATAGAAAATGTCCCAGATGCCACACAATTTTCATTTAAGAAAATTTCTTCATATATAATTGAATGGCTCACTTAGAGCACTCTAAGCCAAATTGAAGAAATTATCTTTAAAAATGGCCAACCGATTCAACGCCATAATTTGGGGTTTCTGGGTCATTCCCCATCACTGCTAGAGAGTTAAAATGTTATTTCGCTTGGATCTAGATAAAGTTCTATTTCAGGGTGCTCCAAGTTTTAAATAAATCCTTAATGTTGGATAAGTGTTACTAATGAAATTATTTTCAGAAGCTTCAACCGAATCATCATTTGAAGGTGGAAGAACAATTGAATTAATGAAAGATGGTGCTGGACTAGGATTTTCAATAGAAGGCGGATTTGATTCCCCAATGGGCAACAAGCCTTTGATCATCAAAAAGATATTTATGGGTAAGAAACATACATTTTATTACTTTTTGAAGAGTTAATAAAAAGTAATATTTATTTCACAGGTGGCGCAGCTGAAAAATCTGGAAAATTAAAGGCTGGGGAGGAAATAGTCGCCATAAATGATTCACCTATTGAAAAAATGACTAGAATAGAAGTCTGGAGCATGATGAAGAAACTACCGCAAGGAATGGTTAGAATTACTTTTAAGTGAAAGAAGTAAAAATAGACTGAGATTTAAAGAAAAATTAGGAAAATGGAGGAAAAATACTTACTAACTTATATATTTTTATGCTTAAAACTTGCCTTACAATATTTTATACAACTTATAAAGTATTTCTAAAACAGAGTTGAACTTATAATAATCGTATCTTGGGTGTTATTTTGTACTATCTCCAAGGAGATAATACAAATTAGCATCTTAGTCGCGATATATACAATATAGATTTGTAGCTAAAATATTACAGTACTATTATCAGTAAAATTAACAAAAAAATTACATTTATTCAAACAATGTTGTGCAATTAAATAAATTAAATTAAATTAACCAGAAAAAGATACAAATTGTCAATTCAATGTTTTTAACCCTTTTCATCGCGCCTTTAAATCTAGGGTTCATCCCTGTAAAATAAAAATTAACTCTTCAAAATTAGTAAATTTTTGTAAACAAAGTTGCTCAAAAAAGTTTCATTTTGTACATACAAGAAATAATTAAAAAATAAATTTAAATCAAAAAATAGCAAGTCTTGCAAAAAATTATAATCCAATTATAATATAAAACTGGAAACACAAAACTTTATTATAACAGAAAAATAATTTTCAAATTATGAAGCAGAGAAAAACGAAATTATGTTAAAAAATTTGCCATAATTTAAATTTAGTTTTATTAAATTTTTTAATTAGTTTTTTTTTATATTCAACCTTCTCTACTCTATACTTATATAATTACATAAAGTACTTAATCAAAATATAATTAATTATGTTTAGGGAAAATTTATGTGAGAAAAATACTTATGAAAGCGAAAAAAATATTTGAGTTTTGGCATTTTGAAAAATTATAATTATATTTGTAAATAAAAAAATCTTAATTTCATTCATACCTATTTGTAATTGTGGTAATAATTGATTACTTATATATCAAATTAATATATATTTGTTTTTTCTTTTTATTTATTATTTATGTATGTTTATATTTTTTGAAAAAATACATTTTCATGCGCTTTTTAAATTGACGTTTGTTTTATTTTTGAAATACATGGCCCAGAAGTTTGAAAAACATTAACCCTCCGGAGTCCGGACAGATTAAAGCTACAAAATGATGTTTTTAAACTTTAGCCCCAGGAATTATGCGTATTCCTATCACCAACATTATTTGTTTTATGCAAATTCCAAGAAAGAAGATAGCCTTACCCCAATAAAACCCGTTTTGATCATAATGCTGTCCGAAAAAGGAGATATCTCTTACAGCCAAAGACAACAAATGCTGTGAATGCATTGAAATAGTATCAGGTGGCGCGTATCTTCAATAGGGATAACTTGTAAACCAAGACACAAGCTAAAAAACAAAAAGACACAAACCGTAATACTACACCATTCTACCAGTTTTGCTTTTGAAATCAACATCACGATGAAACCACCTTTGTGTGTTCTCTTCAATTCACAAAAGTCCGCCTCTTAGTATTCATTGTCTTTGCCAAACTAAACGTGGGCATGTCAATTCCAACAGCAAGGTGAATTTCGTATATTGACCTCAAACATTCCATATAGTTACTACCCAATTAGTACCACTTGAAATATAATTAGTACTGCAAACGGTTTACTGCTCCACTGTTGAAATGAATTTTGATTTTGACACTCTTTAGAACTCTGAATAATAGATTTAAATTGTAACGGGGTTTCCTGGGTCACAATGGAGATGAAATAAAACAATCGTTGTTTCGAATTTTGTATCTTTATTGTAGCAAAAACCAACTAGATCGCCGCGTTACAGAGACTTTCTCCGTATATGTTTTCCCGGCTCACTCTAGAGTGCAGAGACTTGGGGGGGGTCCACGTAGAACCTGTAAGTGAAGAAAAGGTTATAATAATGATCGGTGCGGCCACTACAACCGGGGACTGCGCACCGGAAAACTTCACACAAAAAAAGAAGCTTACCAAACAGGCCCCTAGCCTGGGGGTAAGGTTGTTGAGAGTTGCTCCTCTTCCTTCCTCGATTCTTGGTTCTCCTTTTTAGCGTCTCCTGGCGCTGGACTCACTCTTTTCTCACTGGTACTCTTGGAAAATCGGAGATTTTCCACCAAAAACGTTCGAAACGTGACCACTCTCCTTGGCTGTCACTTGTGGAAAAAAAACTCCATGTCACCTCTTTTTCTCAATATTCCTCCGTTTTTCTCGCCAACTTCACACTACAAACGACTTTTGTGCGCCATCAGTTGTCGGTTTTTTAGACTCAATAACCCTCTGGTATTGTAGTAGGAAGAACTCGGATGGGAATATGGATTATGGGATACAGACTAGGTGACGGTGATCAAACCGTGGTATGTCCTCTCTCCTTCGATAAAGTAACCAGGGCACGAACACGTTTGATTTACGTATTCACCACCATATCAGTAGGTTAACCTCCCTCCGTTGAGGTAATTCAAGGCATGGAGCAAAAATGCCTTATAATTAGTACTATTTAGTACCTCCAATAGTTGAACTGGTTCCTCAACCGTTTCAGAGATATAGCGATACTCGCTAGCAAATCATTCCGCTGGCGAACTGATTTTTGATTTTGACATTTTTTAGGACTCTAAATAATAGCTATTGAATAGTACTATTGAGTATCTTCAATATCTAAACCGGTTCTGCAACCGTTTGCAAGATAATTACTATAAATCTTGAAAATGAACTGGTTATGTATTTTCATAAATATTTTTTTCAGCGATTGATCTCAAAATCTAAATATTTAGAACTCAATTAGTACCTTTCATTTCCAATAATTGTACAATAAGTTCCTCAACCGGTTCGAACTTATAACGGTTCTCACTAGCAAATCATTCCGCTGGCAAAGTGACTTTTGATTTTGAAACTTTTTGGGACTTTATATAACAGCTATTAATTAGTACTATTTAGTACTATTCATCCTGCAAACGGTTGAAGCACCTGTTCATATATTAGAGGTACTAAATAGTACAAACTAGTGGCTAACATTTAGGGTCCTAAAAAGTTTAAAAATTAAAAATCAGTTCACCAGCGGAATGATTTGCTAGCGTGTCTCTATATCTCTGAAACGGTTGAAGAACTGGTTCAACTATTGATAGTACTAAACGGTACTCGTTAAATGCCTTAAAAATGACAAAATTTATAGTCGATTCTTAGCGGTAAACCGTTTGAGGTACTAATTATATTTCAAATGGTACTAATTGTTGCTAATTAGGTACTTAGTATGTGAAAAGTATGGGTCGACCCGCCAAAATCACCCCAATGTCGGAATTTCCATTACGTAAGCCTGGACCTCTTTACTCAAACTCCTATAAGAGGAGGAAAGAAACGAAAGGGTGCTTGCAAAGACTAATGAATTTCTAGATTCTGCCAATATACAACCGTGAATCAACACGGGAACTGATAGTGATATCACCTAGGATTTGACTGCGCTAAATATGACAAAAGCTGGGCAGTTGTATATTGTATGAAATGATGATTTGGTATCCTGGCAGCAGAATTGACCGAGTCTGGTAGGGGTAAGACTCATTTTATGCAAGCGGTTATTCATCATGCATTACCCTGCCCTGTGATACATGGGATTATCAAACGTAGCCAACCTCTGTCCCAGTTCATTAAGAATCTCGAAACAGAGGTGGAAGGCAGTAAGATAAACAGGTTGGTGTCTCCTTGCTGCTTATGAGTGACTGATCATATTTTTTTCAATATGTGGAATGTTCTGCAATTCTTGAGAGGATTCACTTTTTGAAAAGAGCCGAAATTGGCTCCAGGGTTTTTGGTAACGTAGAAGAGGTGTCAGCTCTTTCATTAACTTCAATATTAGAGTGCCTGAGGAGGGCACAGCTCTTTAACTTGGTTACATCTGAAAAGTTTTTCTAGAGATTTTTCACAATGCATAATTAGCGCCGACTCTACCAACAATGAATGCAGAGTCTTTAGAACAACCTGGCTGTTCAAACAGATGGCAAATACTGAAAGAGAGATGTGTATTTACCCAAAGGAATGGGTAACTCCAAAGTTTGGCTCGTACAGTAAATGCCAGCTCCACCTAAAACTTTGCATAATGACTTATCTGTGAAAAATAATAGATGATCATGCTGTTGACTATAAATTAATGTCATTGGAAATGAGTTTCAATCAGTTACAAAGATTTTTAGAATCTGATCCTTGAAAAATAATATGATTAGCAGCTCCGTAAACATTGAGCTCCACATTCTGCTATATCTACAAACTCTAAAGAATAGTGACCATGAGTTGGTTAAAAATAATCTTATCATAGAATCTCGAGCTTATTTTTGCACCTGGATATGCATGCAATAGTTTTAGATTTAGAAGTGTCTCTAGTACAGCAGTACGAGTCGAACAGAAGGCACCGGATATACTAAGCAACCTAACCTTTGTTGATGGTTGTGTTCTACAATTAAATATGTTATAAAAAGTAAAAACTAAACAATTTTAAAAGGCGGTGTAACGAAATTTAATTTAATTTTTATATTTTATTTAATTACAATAAAAATCAATCAACATACGTGTTAACACAACAAATAACCCAGACATTCCCTAGGTAGCATATATATAATATATCTGTATCGTGCAGAACTCTGTTCTTCAAAAAAATATATTTGGAGTTGCATAGATCTTTGCGATCTTTCTACATTAATTAGAGATCGATTTTAAAGCAACCGCAAATAGAATACCTCACAGGCGCATATTGATCGGCATTACAATAAAACAAGTAAATAGCCAGGTAAAACGAACTTCCAAAAACTATGCCAAACGATAGATATTATATCAAAATCCATTACAAAAGTGTTTAATAAATTTATAAAAAATCTGGTTCTTTCAAAAAATAAAAAACTGTTTTTGATACTTGCACGTGGTTGTCTTTTGTTCAAGGGCGCGAAATACAGAAAACGAGATATAATATTTAACCCTATCAGAAGAAAGAGGGTTACCCTACTGAAAAAAAGAAGAAAAATACATAAAATCCTACCAAAAACAGTAACCCTAACGAAAAAACAGACATTCAACAGGTTCTGGGAAGCAAATGTTGACAGTTTAAACAATAAGGAATGCAGATATAATTTATTTTTAAAAATAATTAAAAATAGTAGAGTAGTTTTTGTAATTTTTTCTACTAGACAAAATTAAATAAAAACTGCAAAAAATAATAAAATAAAATTATTCGACGTTCATTTTACGATTACGACGTTCATTTTACCCCCTATTGGAGTCTCAATAAATACAAATCGTATTTTTATTTAGACCCTGTGAAAGAAATACGTTTTGTTAAAAATTTGTTTGGATGTCGAAAGAAGAATTTTTAATGTTTTGATTTTTTTTGCTTCTCCATGGGCTGCAGCCTCCAATTTTTTTTCAAAAATCGGATATAATCATATAATAAGGTGTAGAAAACATACATTAAACAAATCAAATTTGATAATGGTTTTAAGTTTTTACCTGCCTATTGTACCCAAAAATTTTCATTTTTCATTCAATTTAATATACTTTTTATGTCTTAATGAAAAGCAAATAAATGTATATTTTAATCATTCGAGCATATACTGCAAATTTTACACTAATTTTCAATTGATTATCATCGTTAATTATGCATAAAAACTCATTTAAAATATATTCATTGTGAAAATAATAATTGCTCAAACAAACAAAAGCAATAAATTAACGAAAAATTGAAACAAATTCATAAATTTCCAACTGTTTTCATCCCTCAAATGGACATAATTATTAAATTAGTAAAAACAAATAAATTATTCGCCATCATATGGTTCTTGTTTTTAAAAACTGTTGCGGAAATTATCAAACAAAAACGCGTAAATTCTGTGCCATTATAATTTAATTATTTAAAAAAGGTTTTCGCTTGTGTGTCCAAAAATAAAACATCATTTATTGAACATAATTATCATCACTACCATTTATTTGTGCAGGAGACGTCCGGAAACATTGAATGAGTTCTCAGGCTTTTGATAAAAAAAAGTTGTCAAAATTACAACCGGCAAAAATATCCAGAAACCAAAGACAATGGATACAAATATGTCCAGAGGAGTTTTGTGAATCGAACACCAAAAGAAAATGGGTTTTTTTAAGTGTCAAGTATTTTTACCTAAATATTTATTACATATATTTTAGCATTAAAAATAATTTTGCAATGTTACAATTACACTTACAATTTATAATATTTTTTAGTTTTTCAATGTGTGTGTACCCACGTTACCCTTCTATAATAGCACTAGTCGTTGTGGTGTTGGGGCAATTTTTCCCAAGGAACCAATTTTTTTTACTGAATACATAAGCTTTTTTTCTATCTATAGATTATCTATAGATATGAAGAAAGAAAAACTAAAAAGAAGCAACAACGAAACCACACCAAAAATAATGCATTGCAACAATACTAGGTGGCGCGTATCTTCAATAGGGATTACATGTAAACCAAGACACAAACTAAAAACAAAAACACACAAAACAAAATACTACACCATTATACCAGTTCTTGCTTTTGAAAACCCCTCCATTGTACTATTTTTGCTTTTGAAATCAACACCACGATGATACCATCTTTGGAAGTTCAATTCACAAAACCCCGTCCCTGGATATTGAAGTATTTATTGTCTTTGATGTTACCAGTATTCCTAGTTTTTGATAACACATCCCTGTTGCATTTTGGTATAGTTTCGAAGTCTGAATCAAAATATAAATTTAAAATTGATTTCTAATTCTTACTTTAACTTCTGAACTGAAAGTCATGCGTTTGGTCCAAACATGAAAATCGACTAAATAAATTTTAAAACACGTTTCGGACTTCTAGTAATCATTTCCGACCAAAATTGGTTGGACGTCTGTTAGTCGGTTGAGCGATTCCGAGATCCCGCCATCCCGAAATCTCGCAATCCCGAAATCCCGAGATACGTCGACAGTTTTTCCGAAACTTGTATTGTCTCATGAAAACTCCTAAACGGTTTGTCCAATTGAGCTGAAATTTTGTAGGAAGTATTCGTTTGATAAGGACACGTTATCCATTCATATGAGAGCCGAATCCGACAACAGCTTCTGTGGGCTCCCATACACAGTTGACATTTTGATACCAAAAATGATAAAGTTTTATAATACAAAGGAGTGACGTCATCAATAATCTAATCAGTACGTCCCCCCTAATGGCACCACTAATTAGCCGGAGTGACGACGTTAGTAGCGAAGGCATAGAAAATAAACAGACCCATTACAATACTCTAGACATTAACTTTTCTAATTTGAAGAGTTATATTATATCGGGGGTAGTTTACAAGTATGATTTGATTATTGTTTTGTGTCCGTCTACTGAGAA
>JXPH01005798.1:0-13240 GCA_001014845.1 Mochlonyx cinctipes | reverse complement strand
TATCATAAAAAAGGTAAACTTTTTGGGAAATTATTCAAATTTGTTAGAAATGGTTAGGAAAAAGGGAAATTTCTCAGGGGAATATTTAAATCTGACCGACTATGGCATTCAAACGACCGTTTGATAGAATTTATCAGAAAAAGGGAAAATTCTTGGGAAATTATTCAAATGTGTTAGAAATGGTTGTAAAAAAGGGAAATTTCTTGGGGAATTATTTATATCCGACCGAGCAGACCATGATATTCGACCGAACGACCGTTTGATAGAATTTTATGGAAAAAAGGGAAAATTCTTGGGAAATTATTCAAATTCGTAAGAAATAGTTAGAAAATAGGTAAATTTCTTGGGGAATTAATTGAATCCGACTGAGCATGGCATTCGACCGATCGACCATGGCATTCGACCGATTGACCGTGGCATTCGACTGAATGACCATGCCATCCGACCGAGTGACTGGCCTCCGGAGGCCTTTGACCGATCGACTTTATTCGGTCATCAGAATTTTCCAGAAATCTTCAATTCTTACAATCAAAATGAGCTCAAATTTGGAAGAGTATTCAAGAACAGTACCTAAAAGAGTTTAACCCTAGGACATCGGGATCTGAAGGTTCCTATAAACCAGGAACATCCATAATTCTTGAGTTCAAATGAATGTAATGAAATGAATGAGTTCAAATTTAGAATAAAAGCTTTTGGTGAATGCCCAATAACAGTTTATATGCCAAATTTGGTATAATAGCATCCGTTTCTGGTGCTCCCAACTGCCAGTCTTTCTTGGAAAATAGTTTAGTATTGGGTTCCTGACGGAAATAATGTATGCGCATGCGCACTATAATATTTTAATATTTTAAATATGCTCATCATTTTATAGCTAATGATCTTGCTTATAGCATATGCGTCAAAGCAGTATCTTTGGAAGCGGGAGATCATGAGTTCAAACCTCGGTATGAGCTATTCTTTTTTAGTGAAAAATTATAATTTTGAAAGCTAATCGAGATAACCCGAATCATCGGGTTGTGATATTGTCCCGATTCAGAACCCGAATACTCAGCAGATATCGGGTCTCTCATCCCGATTTGGGACTTTTTTTAAGTGTGTACGTTTTTATCAATAGGAATCATGAAAACTGCTGTAATATGGGACTTAATGCTATTTTAGTGATATTTTACAATCATATTTACTGGAATTGGTTTATATTTTCTCAAAATTTTTATCAATTTTTTCTCACAAAAGTGGGCGTAAGTCACAGTCATGGGAAAAATTTCCATTATAAATTTCATTAAAAAATCGTCTCCGGTTCGGCCGAAAATGTTAGCTCAAAGTATTCGCAAACGTACAAAATAGTAAAATTGAAGTTGAAATTCGATTGGACAGACAGAAGTAACAAATAAGCACAAAATGGGCCACCTATTTATTTTGGTGGTTAATTTTTAAACATTTGATTATCTTGGGAATACTCGTGAACATACGAGAATACTTTATCTCCAGAATCAAATGGTATATTTGGAAAATGGTCTCAACTACACTGAAAAAATGAATGTAAATTTGCTCCGATTTAACATTAAAATTGCCCTTATTTAAAAGTAAAAGAGAAGACAAATTTACGTTTATATCGGTGTATTCAGAATAAAACCGATGGATACAGATAAATCTACCCTTATTTTTTTTACTGTGTAAATATATCGGAAATGCCCATCGATGAAAATGGAAATGAAAAGTTTTATTTAATTTGAGTTGAGTTCGGTTCAGTGCATGTGCAAATAACATAAATTTGCAAAACTATATCAAATTGCAAACGCTTTTGGGTGGAAATATTTTTTAGATTAGCATTATGAGCTTAATGGAATTTAAATGAACCTTCTTGATGAAAGTGTAAACACATTAATGCATAGTTAAGGTCTATAAATAATGCTCGTTTGCCAGGAAAAAGGAAGTGACTTTACATTCTATAGATTTAAGTAGAACTTAAAGTGTACATAATTATTATTACTATACTATAAACAAAATAGATAAAACCAAAAATAGTAAATAAAGATGGCAATATTTTCCTAACTAACTACCTACAATGAAAAAAGAAAATGAAAAATAAACTGTTTATTAAATATTGTTTCCACTATTGATACAAAGAGGTTATGTTATACTTAAAAAAAATATGAAATTGTTAATTTAATGAAGAATCTTTATATTTTGAATAAAAATTTTGAAATGAAATAAAATTTTGATTTGTTTTATTTGCCTTTACTTTAATTAAATTTTGCAGAAAGTTGTATTGGCTTTAGCAACATGAGGATCAAAGGATAAGGTAAGTTAAGGCATTTTATTAAATTATACTTGAAAGGTTGTTTTAAGCTAAAGACCAGGGTATTGTGTCTTCTGATTTTACAATATACCAAATTATAATAGTAATAATAATAATGGCTTTATTGAACAAATATGAATATTAAAACATATTTAATTGCTCTCCGCCGTCGCTACCAAAATCTTTCAGGCATCTCTCTCTTCTGCAGCTACTTCCCAATCTTGATAGTAGATAAGGTGGATCAGTTTGGAAATTTTTGCGATTTGGAAAAGAACCCCAGCGAAAACTTGTATTCTGGCAATAGTACCTCTGATTTTTTTCAGAATTTTAAAATAACGTTTTTGTCCCGCGTCACCGGTTCAAAGTTGTATTTTGGTCCCACAGCTGCCCTGATTTTTTTGGATTTTTAAAATGACGTTTGAAATTCCAAATTCCTCAAAAAGTGACAGTTTTGAGGCGCTGGCGTGGGTTCAAACATCGTTTACAGGGGTGTTATTGGGACCAAAATACAATTTTAAACAGGTGGCGTGGGACCCTAACACTTTGAAATACTGAAATAAATCAGAGGTACTATTCGAACCAGAATACAAGTTTTCACGGGGGGACAATCTTATCGAAATAATTTGAAATTGCAAATGATGAAAGTTTCTGCATTATGTCTAATCCTCCAATTTCTTTCGCCATGTGGAACAGGACCAAAAACTCTACGCTAAATTGTATTCTCAAACACTTGAAATTTTCTCATGTTTTTCAAAAAAATAAAAAATCTGGAAATTGAAATTAATTTTGACCACAATTGCTAAAGTGTTAGATTATGCTACCAGTTTTAAAAGCTGTGAATGTGGACCTTTAACTATATCCTGAATTGAAAGTGTAGCTTAATATGATAGTGATTGAAGGTCAGAGCGAGAACTAAATCATAAAAAAATCTATATACCTACATGCCAAAAAAAGTCCACAAATCGACAAAATTCCCAAAAACTCCACAAAATCCCCAAAAAATCTTGAAAAGTTCAAAAAATCCCTAAAGGTTCCAAAAACGCCCGAAAAGCTAACATAGTCCCAAAATATCTCAAAAAGTCCACAAAATTCAAAAAAAATTAAATTCCACAAAATCCGAAAAATTCTCAAATTGTCATAGAAGTTATTTTTGATGTTCGTAATGACAGGACACAATAGCCAGGTAAGGCTATGAAGGGTCGTAAACTAGGCCAAATGATAAATTTTGCATCAAAATCCACTAAAGAAATGTTTAACCAGAGAGATGACATATATAAAGTGGGCATAGCGTATTTTGAATGGCAAAATAAACTATCATATTAAATTTTAATATGACTGATAATAAAAAAAATATTATGTTGTTCAAACTGCGTTTTGAAATCAAAATCACTAGTCGTCATGGTGAACTTCAAGTTTGTTTATTGCAAGTGTCATAATAAAATTATTTTGACATAAAAATTGGATTTTTTTGAAAATAATTTGTTGGTAGTTTTGAATTTTGGAAGTGAGCTAATTTAAGACGAATAAAATTTTTATTGTCGTGCCATCTAGAACAAAATTCGGCACATACCCACTCCATTAGTTTATTCCTCCAAGTGTTTAACAAAATTGAAAAAATTTCACAAGTTTTTTTAAATAATTTTTTTGGTACTTACACGTGGTTTTCTTTTGTTCAAAGGCACAAAATATTAAAAACCGATAACCCTGCCAAAAACCAGTAACCCTATCGAAAAAACAAAGAAAGACACAGAGAACCTAGGTAGGTTAGTTAATGCCTGTGCAACAAAACCCTAACGAAAAAACAGTAATTTGAAACGTTCTGGGAGGCAAATGTTTGACAGTTAGACGATAAGAAATGCCGATATAGTTTTAACAATTAAAAGTAGGTAGTAGAGTTTTATTTATACTCGTCAAAATTAGATGACAACTGAAAAATATTGTTAAAAAAAAAATTCACCAAATCTCCAGCTCGCTAAAAATCTATAAAAGTCCCGAAAATTCCAAAAATTGGCTTTCAGTCTTGCATAATAAGCAAAATAACTTATTTGTTTATCTTTCCAACGTTTCGAAGTTGTATTACTTCTTCTTCAGGGAATCAAACGTAATTATTTCTAAAATTTTGCAAAATGATGAAAACGTCAGAATTTTTAATAGTTTTGACATAAAAATCAACATTAAAATTTTATTTATAATGTTTCTTAGTACATTATTTGTTTAATTTATTAGAAATATTAAAATCAATTTCAGAAAATAGACGCAGAAACATTGAATTAAGCTAATTAAATTCAATATTTTTGCGTTTGATTCCCTGATGAACAAGTAATACAACTTCGAAACGTTGGAAAGATAAACAAATAAATTATTTTACAAGACTGAAAGCCGGTTTATTTTTATCATTAACAACAAACAGTCGAAGACCTTCTAATATTCGTAATTCTAAAAGTCTCAAAAAATGACAAAAAACTCCCAAAACTGACAAAAATCCCAAAGTTCAAACAAAATCCCCAACTGTCCCAAAAATCCTATATAAATCCGAAAAAAATCTTACAAAAATTCAAAAAATAATTAGGTATAGTACTAGTACCTACTCTAAAAGGACCAGATATGTCCTCATATTTCAGAGAACTTTCTAGTTACTAGTTTACAGTGAAATCCAACAGTTTATAGTAAAATCCGAACCACCATAACTTTAATGGTTACGCTAATGAGTTACCAGTTCATTGAGGTGACTAACCTCTTCCATATGAACGCCTTCTATCCGATACTTAAGTTTTTGCAGCAAATATATTTTTGATAGCATGGCTCTGACTAACACATGTCGGAAATTATCTTGTTTACCCTTTATTCATTAGTAATAGCGCATACGAAGCGATCTACTTTCTCTACATCGATGAACAAACGCAAATTAATTCAATCGCCACGGTCAGATTTGAACCCATACCCTTGTGTTGATAGACAGATACTCTGCCGCTGATAAATTTGATAACTTTTGTATGGGAGCCCACGAAAGGCCCTTCGACCGATAAGACTGAAATTTTCAAAACTTCATATGTATGTAAAATAAACCTTAAGTTTTGACTTTGAGGTGAATCCGGCAAGTGCGACTGCAAATACCGTATAAAACCTGCTGGGTCCTCTTTTGCCTATATCTACAGAACCGTGAAATCGATCAAGCTTAAATTTTGAGAAAATGTTTTTAAAAGTTAATATTAATTTTGTAAACTAAAAACTTTGACTTCCGTTAAAATTTTCAGTTTTGTTGCAAACCTTGATACCCCAAGTGGTCTAGGACGTACTACCGAACTAAGCTTGGAACAGCAAACTTTTCATAGAAAATACCATTCTTTTAAGCTATTTATACTTCCCGACTATTGAATTCATTTTCAAAAGTTTTTGTCCCACAATCCTAGGTTTATCGACAATAGGTTCTTTGTCTTTGTCTATAGTTAGATCTTATATATATATAGAGAACTCATCCGTAGAAATCAAGACCTTTCATTTGATAGGTCGGAAGGTGGGTTTCAAAACAAAACATTTTGTGGTCACTAGTTGAGTACCGCATGTTGCAGCTTTTTGAGGTGCCTTGTACCAAACTTTTCGTTGGAAATAGCGATGGAAAATTGCGCGACACTAATACTCAAAAAAATTCAAAGTATTCAAAATGAACCCACAATGGTGCCCAAAATATTTAAGATAATTTATGGACATCAGATTATTTATGTAGTTTTCACTTTGACATTGCAGGGCTTCTGATGTGGAGACCAATGGAAACAACTATTTTTCGACCTTCGAGACCTAACCAACAAAATAATGTGACTCAACAGGTTAGAACGAAGTGTGGATTTTAATGGAGCCTTGGCTATAAGCATAGTTGGAAAATCGTTATGTTGTCATGAAAAATTACGTTCTCTCAACGTAACTTTTTTCTAAGTGGAGTATATTGCATTATTTTTAAAACCAGAGACACTTAAAACTTATGAAATCAAATTAAATATTTACAAAAATACCAAAATGAATTAAAAATAATTGGTTACACAGCAAAAATTATTGTAACAATATACAGTTAAAATCAATCTTGAATAAAAAAAATGTTTACTAATGGGGGGTAGAACAAATGTCCAAATCGAATAATTTTATTTTATTATTTTTTTTGGCAGTTTCTATCTAATTTTGTCGAGAAGAAAAATATTAAAAAATACTCTACAATTTTTAATTATTTTTCAAAAATAAATTAGATTTACATTGCTTATCGTTTTCCTGTCATCATCTACATTCCATGTCATTTGTAAGGTTCTGTTTTTTTCGGAAGGTCTACCCTTCATTTGTAAGGTTCTGTGGTTTTTTCTTTATTTCTTTGGTAGGGTTACCCTTCATTTGTAAGGCTCTGTATGTTTTTCTTTGAAGGGTTACCCTTCATTTGTAAGGTTCTGTAGGATTTTGGGTCTGGTATGTGCAATAATCTCATTTTTTGTATTTCGCACGTTTGAACAAAAGAGAACCACGTGCAAATACCAAAATAGTTTTTTTTTTATATTTTTAAAAAAGAGAAATTTTTTAATATTTTTTTAAACATTTCTTAAGTAGATTTTGATGTAAAATCTATCATTTGGCATGGTTTTTGGAGGGTCGTTCTACCCAATTATTATCGGTGAAAAATAAATTTCTTCACGTTAAACACTAATCAATTTAAGAAAAAGGATGCTTTAAATACTAATAATTTTACTGTATCCCAATCACTAAATAAATTCTTTGAAAAAATGGCGCATTATGTGGGGCTTTTTGATTATCGTCTAAAAGTCGGTGTACCCCAAAATACAACCGTTTTACAGGTAAATTGGCCTTAGTTTTAAACAGTGTAGCGTTAATTCAAGCAAAAAACTTTTAAATTTCATCAACTTAATGAAATAATTAAATTTTCTGCGGAAAATGAAAAAAATTCATTCTTTTTTTAATTTTAATCATGATAAAACTTTTTAACATTTAATGGAATTTTAAAATTACAAAAAGTGCTATTTTAGCTTTTCTTTCTTTCTCCCAACATATCTATAGATAGAAAAGAAAAGCTTATGTATTCAGTAAAATATATAAAGTTTTGGTTCCCCTGGAAAAGTTGCTCCAAATGGTCTAAGACGTGAAAAAAAACCAAAAAAATATGGCTGTGTACCTGTCTGTGTATCGGTGTGTCTGAAAGGACAAGTCGCATAGTTCTCAACTGATTTGGCTGAAATTTTGTGTGGAGGTTTTTATCAACAAAAGTAAGAATGATTTCGTTTATGGGCCAAATTAGGCCACGGTGCAGGTGGACCCTCATATAAACTCACCGGAATATTCCAGAAATCTTTTGGTTCTAATCACTGGAATGAGCTCAACATAATCTTCTGATAAGTATCCAAGAGCAGTTCCTAAAAAATTTTGACCCTAGGACATCGGGATCTGAAGGCTCCTGTGTACCAGTAACTTCCAGAACTCTTGAGTTCAAATTTGGAATATAAACTTTTGGTAAGTTCCTATTCTAAACTTTGGATATCATCCGTTTCTGGTGCTTTCATTTACCGGACTTTCTTTGATAACTCAGTAAATACTTTTCCGATCCTTTTCAAAATTTGCTCATATGATCTTTGTCCAAGCCTTAATCGAGTTTTTATAATAAAATATACATTTTTATAATAAAAACAAAAGCTGCATAATCCACTTTGTGGTTTCCTACGATTTTTATGAAAATATGTATAGAAAGAAGCATGACCAAAAGTTTATAAATACATCAGATAAATCTGAAAACCCAAAAAATATAACAAGCGAATAATATCTCCCTTTTGGCAAATAAATAACAAGGATATTTATACTGAAAACCTACAATAGCAATGTGGGAGGAAAAGGGAAAGTAAAATATGAACTCTTCCAAATTTCTGCGAAATATCTTAAGAAATCAAATCTTGGAGCATCCACTGGCACTGAATGGCTAAAAATAAAAATAACGAGACAAAAGCAGCTTTGATATTGTGTAACATGATAAAAGAATCTCTTCCATCTTTACTATCGGATATATCGTATATCTCATGGCAACGAAAATAATAATATGCTTCGCGATAATCTCTTTTGTGCCTCTATCAAGATCATAAACATTAAACGATACCGACATAAAGTAAGTATAATGTAGGTCACGGTTCTCCTTTGAGGGAGTTAGTCAAAAAAATGTAAAATGAAAAAGTAGGATTTCAAAATGACCGCATAGAAGCCACCTTACAATACAATGCTGCGGAAGATTTTTAACGGCAACCAAAATACATGGGTTTTTGAGCTAAAAACTTTTCAGCCTGAAAAATTCAACATAAACTATAAAAAAAACTTTCAAATGGCCATAACTTACCCTAAGTTTATATTCAGAATTTGAGCTCATTTTGATCACTACAACTCGAGAATTCTGGAAGTTTCTGGTAAAAAGGAGCCCTCAAGTCCCGATGTCCTAGGGCCAAACTTTTTTAGGAACTGTTTTTGAGCACCAAAAGCTTATATTCCAAACTCGAGCTCATTCCGATCACCAAAACTCAAGAGTTATGGAAGTTCCTGATACACAGGAGCCCTCAGATCTCGTTGTCCCAGGGTCAACCTTTTTTAAGAACTGATCTTGCATACTTTCCGCTAGATTGTTCCAAATTTAAGCTCATTCCAAACATTAAAACTCAAGATTTCGGGAAAATTCTGGAAAATTTATAATGTGTCCCCTAGACCACGTGGCCCGATTTGGCCCATTAACGAACCCGTCCTAACTTTTGTTGAGAAAAGCCTCCACACAAAATTTCAGCCAAATCAGTTGAATATCATATTGAGAAACCCACAGACAGACAAACACGTAGACATGATTATTTTCATGTTTGAAACCATTTGAGTGTTTGAACCTCTTGAAGCAAAATTCGCAGGAGCTTTTGCGTCGAGTCGTCACCGTTGATGAAACCTGGATACATTTTTATATGCCAGAGACCCAAAGACAGTCAAAACAATGGACTTTTCGGGGTGAATCTGCTTCTAAGAAGGCAAAGACGGTCCCATCGGCCGAAAAGGTCATGGCCACGATTTTTTGGTATTCCAGGGGAATAATCCACATGGACTGTTTGCAGAAAGGAAGAACGATCAGGAGACAGTACTACAGTGAATTATTGGACCAATTCAATACAAAATTGGAGGAGACACGGCCCCATTTGGCTAAGAAAAAAGTGTTGTTTTACCACGATAACGCACCAGCACATTTATCCAGAATTGTCGCGGCCAAATGGATCAACTGCACTAGGAGTTTCTGTCACATCCACCGTACTCACCCGACTTGGCTCCCTAGGTTCTTTCTGTTCCCCAACAGGAAAACGCGGCTCGGGGGAAAAAATTTGAGCTGAATTTTAGGGAGGAGATTATCTTCGAGACAGAAGCGTTTGAAGAGTTTGACAAATCGTATTTTTTGGAGGTTTAAAGAAATGGCAGGAAAGGAGATTACGTTGAAAATTAAAAATTTGTGAAAAATTTGCCTCTTCATTTTTAACACGAGTACTTATTGATCGACCCTCGTAAGCTTTTCTTTTATATCTATAGATATGATGGAAGAAAGAAAGAAAAGCTAAAAGTAGGATATCCAAACGACAGCAAGGTACCCATCTTTCTGATGGATCACAGTAGGAAAAGTAGTTCTTCTTTTTTTCTGGCCTGTTTGAAATTAATCCTGCGACGGCCAAGCTGGGTACACAAATATAAACACCCATGGGGTATTTATATTTATGATAGAGGGTAAAAACCATTAGGGTTGGTTAATTGTTCATAATTTATAGTTAAGTACTAAGAGCTTAGAAAAATGAAGGTATAATGACCTTATTCTTTATAGATGAATCCAGACTAGACTTTCTAGAGCATGTAGAGTTCTTTAGGTCAGCAACACGCGCGTGGACTGAGCGAAGAAAAGTAGTTATGTTTGCAAATATGTCAAGTCAGTTTTCATCGGACAAACTTGGAAAATGAATCAAATTTGACTGAAACACAACCGCATTACTACTTTTTTCAAACAAAATTTTGCTTTCAGTAATTCACGAATAGCTCAAAAGTTTGCCAATCCCTGATTTTCAAGATTAAGTTTTTCTGGAAATATTGTTTTGACTAAATTGTTCAAAAAAGAACCGTGAGGTAGGTACAGAAAATATCATACTGTTGGGAGTTGGGGTTTTATGATTAATGGAGAGACATGATGCAAATTTGCGCTACAGGTTTCAATTTCATTCCATAAAGCAAAGGCGAACTCAATTCTACTTCGTAGTCAAAACAAAGTTGAATTTTAATGAGAGCAAGATGATTTTCAAAACCCCATTACAACAAATTGGATCGTTTTTCTTTTAATAAGGGAAAGCAAACAACAAGAAGGCTACACTCAGAAAAACTTTACAGGAGAACGTAATTTTGCACGACAGCATAACAATTTTTTGACTATACTCTGACAGCTAAACTTTTATTGTTGTGGCAACGTAATATTATGTTCTGCTGACATAACTTTTTCACTTTTTTAAGTTGATTCCAAAAAATATTATGCTCGAGGAACGTTATACTATGTTCCTTGAACGTAATATTACGTTGGTCAAACAACGGAAAAATTTTATTTTAGAAAAATTATCAAATCATTGACAAAAAAAATTAACAAAATAATGTTAGTAAAAAACTAACGTCCTAGAGTGTATATCATCATTACCAACACCTATAACTTGTTTTATTGGTGAATATGATGGTATTTTGCTTCCCCTTCGTAAATACAATTTATAGTTTAGTTGGCAATTTTCACTGAATTCTCAATGAAAGACTTTATTTTTCTTTTCTATTTGCCATTAATCATAGTCTATTGAAGTACTTTCATGTTTAATTTAGCATTAATCAACGAATAGCGTTGATTTATAATAAATTTATGAGAATTCATAAAAGAAAATTAAAATGACACTTGCAATGTTTTCACAATCTGCAATCTGTCAAAAATTATGTTGCAGTCGCAAAATATTATGTTCTACATAACGAACGAACTTAATACTATGATCGCTGAGCGTAACCTGAAGATTGTTTTCGCACAATTTTTTTCTCAGTTGAAAGAACAAAAGATTACGTTGAGTTGACGGGGTTTTTGATGGTACCATATTGGTTACGTTCGGTGAGCATAATATTATGTTTTGGTAATAAAATGTTTCAGCACGCTCAGTGAGGAAGTCGAATCCACATCGTTACATAAGCATCGATTCGATATTGTACACGATGGCGAATACTTAATCAACATTTTCCATATTGGCCGTTTCAGGCATCCCTGAACACAAATTGCCGTTTTTAGAAAATATCTGTTATGTATTCCTGTAACTATGTAACGGTGTGATGGTGCTGAACCGATTTTGATGAAACTTTGCATGGAGGGAATTGAAAATCGGCCAAATCGGTCCACATGGTCTGGGGACTCCCATAAATATGTATCAAACATTTAGCGATATTCTGAGAAATAAATGTCCGATGCAGTTGAAAATTGAAATACAAGCTTAATTTGAATGTCCAACAATGGTTCCTATCTGAAATTGAGTGTACTATCCATTCTGGTGCTTCCAAATACTACACAGTTTTTAATTACTCGGTAAATTTTCTCAAAATTGCTGAAACTTGGAACGGTTCTTACATCAAATTACCTGGAGCGTCGTTAGGAGTGAAGGCAACTGGAGTGACGATAAGAACGGTAGTATAGAAAAAGCCAAAGCGACGTTGGGAGTGGAAGCGTACCAAAAAGCTGGACAACATTGAAAACAAGTTTATATATCTAATTACCCGGAGCGACGATAATAGGTGCGAATCCAACAAGAGCAAAGATTGGAGTAGAGGTAGAAAAAGCTGGAGCTGTATCAAGAGTTTTATTTCAATGGGGTGTAGTTTACTTCCATCAAACTTAGACATGCGCCATCGAAAAATGTTTTTCAAGACTAAAGAGTTTCTTTATTTATTTCACACCGCGACGTTTGCAACATCTGCTGCGAGGAGGGATCAGCAACCACTTGGACGAGGAAGAAGAACGTCTCAATTCAGCCTAGGTAAGCAGCAATATCAGACAGGAAGTCAACTGCTGCCACCAGCCTTGGTAAGCAAAGCCTCTCTACTCTTCTTGTCTCACTTGCTTCACTCTCTTGCCCCTCTCGTCGGGACGCAGACCTTTGCCCTTGCTGTCCACCGAGCCAAAGATGGTATTATTGATAACAAAAATTGTGCCGAAATGTGACAAATTATTTATTTAAAAATACTTATTTACTTTTCGCCTTATCCTGCTACCTTGCAGATTGTACAAAAGTGCTTGGTGACAAATTTCTCTCTCCTATGTATCTCAAGATTGATATCCTTCTGTTCAGTTCTTTGCCACAATTCTTGATTGGTAATGTGGGGTGGCCAAAAGATACGTAAGATTTGCGAAGACAACGGTTGATGAAGACTTGTATTTTTCCTTTTATGTCCTCTGTAACGAGCCAGGTCTCACAGCCATATAACAGTACAGACAGTACGCATGATCTAACTATGTTGATTTTAGTTCTGGTGCTATAGATCGAAGAGCAATTAACAACGATGAATACACCACGCCCTTTTTAAATCCTGGTTTCAATATTTTTTGCTGCACCGCCGTCTACTCTAACAATACCTCCCAGATACTAGCTCTATGAAGCTATTGGCGAGCATTAGAGGAAGATTGGAGTCTGCAGTTATGTGCATTTCTTTCGTCTTGCTGACGTTGATTTTCAGTCCAGACTCTCGTTCTAAGTCATTCACTTTATGTTGCATGTCAACCAGCTTATGTGGTAGCTCATATTTATCGTCATCTAATGACTCCAATGATCTCTCTCGCGGTATGAGGGGGTTCCAATTCCAAATGATACCTCGTGGCTTGCTTTTTGTTGCTCGTATTGCCAC
>JXPH01005797.1:15844-29012 GCA_001014845.1 Mochlonyx cinctipes | reverse complement strand
ACCACCACAATCATAGGTTATATAATTGTAGATGGTAGTAGGTGTATGCATATTTCACAGACTGACTGTTCTGTGTTCTATTTATAGAAATATCGATAATGCAGATTTATTACAAACTGAAAATCAATATATCTAATTCAAATAAACACAGAGCAGGTACGGGAATCGAACCCGCAACCTAGTGGATGATAGGCTAGCGTGCTAACCACTCAACCACCCGGTGTGTCAGTATGTACAGTTCCTAAAATAATTTGATTCTGGCAGATGGGGCTCCAAGCGCTCTTGTGTAACAAAAACTTGATCGAAATGCTCAAATTTGGAATATTAACTTTTGGTAAGTATCCCACGAACAGTTCCTAAAAAGTTTGACCCAAAGACATCGAGATCAGAAGAAACCTTAAATGCCAATTTTGAGCTTATTCCTATCACTAGAACTCGAGAATTCTGGAACTTTCTGGACCATAGGGGCCCTTAGATCCCGATATCTTAGGGCCAAACTTTTTCAGGAACTGTTCTTAGGTACTTACTACAAGACTTTATTTCAAATTCCATTCCGATCATTAGAACTCAATATTTATGGAAAATTGTGGTCAGCTTGACTGGGGCCCCCAGATCTCATGGCTCAATTTGGACTATTAAAGAAATCGTCCTTAAATTTATTGATAAAAGAACCCACATAAAGATTCAGCTAAATCAGTTGAGAATAACGTGAGTTATCAACGTCACAGACACACACAGACATACTTTTTCAGTTTTTTCAGACCATTTGGAGCAAATTTTCTTGAGGAACCCAGTTTTTTAAAATTTTACTGAATATAAAAGCTTTTCTAAATCTTTCGTTCGACATAAGCTTATAAATTTAAAATACATTTACGTTTACTTGAAGTTCATTTTAAGTAGTCCATTTAAAATCCACCTAAAATTCGCTCAACATCCACTTCTGGGCCACATACAAGATAAAAGCTTGACGAATTGAATGAAAATGAAATGAGAAAAAATTGTCGCTTTTTCAGTGCTTAAAACTTTTGAATATACTTATACGTTATTGATTTTGCTTATAAAAAAATTTATAAAAAGATGAAGGAAGATACATAATTTATATTATTTTCTTCTGATATACTACAAGGAACTGGAAGAGTACTTTATCAGCTTCCTTTTCCCAGTGAGTAAAATAGTCTTAATTGACTGCAAGTGGAAAAAGTTGTCTTAAAAATTTATAATAAAACTTTAGTTTTGAGGAAAAGTTATGAAAATCTCATAAATTTTCCACATGAGTGACCGGAATTTTGCTGTTTTAACTCTGAGTTTATTACGCTAAGCTTTTACTTATTGGGCTCCTTTGATAAAGTTCTTGTGAAATTGATAATATTGAGCTTGAAATCTTGTTTGAAAGTCTCTATGAACAAATAATAAATTTGCTTTAAAACAATTATTTCAGATGCTAATCTGCTCTTCTGCAAACAGAGCTGTAACAGAGAAAGAGCTTTTAAATTGATTTATTGTTGTATATTTATATGTATATGTCAGTTCGTTTTATAATCTTACTAAAGAAGAGGAGCTTAGTTGCTTTGCTGTTGCTAATCCGCGATATTTTGAACATGTAATAATTATAATATTATCTAGTTTAATTATTCAAATTCAAAATCCTTTCAGTTATTTGGACGAAGTGCTATGAAATAATTCCACACATAATATATTATTTGAATATTCTGCTTTTGCTTTGTCATGCTCTTGTCAACAGTATCATCAGCATCACATCATTGTTATAGTATAGAATTAAGACATTTGCCTTTAGAATTAATCCAATAAATGTCTCTTTTGGCATGTAAGGTATTCAAATTTATGCGGTACCACAAGGATGGTTAATGTTTACAATAGGATATAGGAGAGAGGTTGAGTAGTTTGGACATGTTCATATTTACATAAAGAATGATTTCCGAATCATTTTGAATATTTTTTGGTCAACACAGTCGGAACTAAATAAAAAGCTAAAGATAGAATGTTATAGTATCAGGATTTTTCTTACAAAGTGCCATCTATGAGGACTTTTAAAAAGCACATTTTGTCTCTTATATTTCCTGCTTGTGTTCACCCCTTGGGACTTAATCTGCAGGTCCAGATGACTCTGAGGTTGCACTTTACGTATTATATTGGTTTAGCTACAATAAACAATATTGATAGTATAAAACCTTTTAATTTTGCAGGTTCAGACAGCATTTTCCCAGCATTGCCCCAATTGGCACTTAAAATTACTTGGGAACGATTATTAGACACAGATTATTTCAGACAAGCCAAATTTTTTCCTTCGCAACACTATCAGAACAGTTTTTGAATATTGTCAAATTTGAAAATTGAAATAAATAAACAATGACTTGAAGCTGAAACTAAAATTAATAGTCGGTAGACTTTTGCTCGGACTTTGATGAAATGAAGTGACTCCATGGAGTCACATATGGTGTCAAAATTCGTGAATGAATTGGTCTTAGAATAGCCAACCTTGTATAATTTTAAGTCTTATTCCCTTAAAAGTTTAATACTTCATCCAAAACTTGGAGCCCAAACTGAAAAAATTGGTACGTGCTGCCGGCCAAAATCCGTTAAAAAGGGATTTATGACCAGAAAAATTAAAAATAATTCTTGATTACTTTTTCTAGATACACTTTCTTACTTTTAAATTCATTTTTTCCAAGGGTGACGCTGAACTGCCTCTATGAGCATAGGCCATCAATAAAAAATCGCCATCTCATACGTCATTGTTAAACGAAGAGCTACTTCTCTGAACTGCTCAAACCATTAGCTTCCGCCGGCGTTGAGCTACGTCAGGTGTTTTTCGGTAGTCCCCTTCTTCTGCTACCTTGTGCGGGTTATTATTTACGAAAAACTACCGTTACATACCAATCTAAAATACTTCATATTTAAAAGCTAGTTTTAAGGATCTTGATTTCAAGTCCTTAAACGGTGAAGGATTCCACTGAGTAGTAGGGTGGTCCTGAAATAGCTGACCACGTCTGATTTAAAATCTTACCCCTTAAAATTTCGTCTTTCAATTCTATTACTCATCTAAAATTTTGAGCCCGATCTGAAAAATTTGGGAAGTGCTATCCACTAAAAACCGTCCAAAAACAATTCCAAACTTCTTGTTTTTAGAAAATCACCTAAATTATTTGAAATTCAGTCAAAAATAATTTTCCTTATTAATTGTTTTTATGGATTCACTTTAATGTCCTTGAAAAAATCACATAATTTTCAGTTTTATGCCGGCAAAATTTTTTTGTTTAAGCCAATTTTAATGAAAAATTAGGTGAATGTATGTTAGCGAAGACGGTGGTGCAGCTAAAGATGTTGATGTTGATGAGATGTTCATCGTCCTTAAGCGTATATGACGCTCTTCGATCTATAGCACCAGAACTAAAATCAACNGTCCTTAATCGTATATGGCGCTCTTCGATCTATAGCACCAGAACTAAAATCAACATATTTAGATCATATGTACTGTCTGTGAAACCTGGCTCGTTACAGAGGACATAAAACGAAAAATATAAATCTTCGTAAACCATTGTCTTCGCAAAATTTTACGTAACTTTTGGCCACGCCACATCACCAATGAAGAATTGGGCACACTCTCAGGAAAAGTCCCGAAGAAGTTTGCCACCTCGTAACAGTGCCTGTTCAGTTCAGTCGCTATTAATTTCCGTTTAAGGACTTGAAGAATAGATCTTTTAAAAGCCAGCTGTTAAGGGTTAGTTTATTTGATTTATAATTTTTCATGGATAACACCTTGAAAATCGGTCCTATTGGGCTACAGAGTGTGTCAAAATAAACGTCCATGGGAAAATAATTGCACTAATCTATAGATTTTAAGGACCACAATCCTAAATTAAGAGCTACTACGAGATTTTAAAAAGGACCTCCAACCTTACTTTATTTATGGTTTAGTTTAGTTTAGAACTTCTTGGAGATTTTTTCACAAACCTAGGTTGAGGCAAAGAAAACATTGCATACACAAGCTACGTCCACGCAGAAGACCATGTTTTCTTTATTTTAAACTATTATTATGATACATTCCATAGACAAAATAAATGAAATCTTTGTATCTAGGTTGAGGCCTTCTGCTAAGGGGTTTTCCTTTTCCTATAGGATCAATCACTAGCCTGTCATTCACTAGTTTCCGGGTTCGATTCCCGGAAGATGCTACTGGGTTCATTTGAATTAGAATGTTGATTTTCAGTTTGTGATAAATCTGAATTGTCGATATTTCTATAAATAGAACACAGAACAGTCAGTCTGTGAAATATGCATACACCTCTACAATTATATAACCTATGATGATTGTGATGGTATTTGTGTGTATGTCAGGTTGGTCAGTTTCCTTGCAATAAAAACTTAACATGACATGATGGGCTCAATGAGCTGGTAACTCATTAGCATAACCATTAAAGTTGTGGTTGTTCAGAATCCACTATAAGCTGTAGGTCCACTAATACCTAGAAAGTTCCTGAAATATGAGGAATGGCCTGGTCCCAACAGGGTACTTATTATATTATTATAATTAAAGGATTAGAAGTAGCCCAAGCCTTTATCGCAGATGATCTTCTATCGAAATAACGTATACTAAAAGAAAAGAAAAAGATAAATTAATTCTAAGAAAAAAGTCATGTAAAGAAAGGAAGTCAGAAAATAAAAATAATTATCATTGCCTACCTCTGTTTTCCAGATAAACATTTATTTTTGAACCCTTTTCTCACCCGCCAACATCAGCCCGCACGCAATTTTATTGACAGAAAAAGAAAGGAAAACAACAAATTGCCTTTTTAATGTCTTCCTCCTAGGGAAGTCAATTTAAATAAATTTACATAAAATTTCTTAAAACTCAGTTCGAGTTCCCTTTATTGGATATCAGTTGAATTTGAAGAAAACTAATTTTCTGGATTGTTTACATTCAAATGGTATGTACAGTTTCCGGTTATGCAGAATTTTCATTTATATCTTCTATATTAAAAAGAATCAGGCCGATACGGCTTCATGACTTTAACTTCAGTAGTTTTTTTCCTATGCCTCTGTTCCTAATGTCGCTCCGGCTAGTTAGGGGGGACATACTCATTATTGATGACGGATACAGTTTTATTATAAAAATTCAACATTTTTGGTACAAAAATGTCGACTTGTATGGGAGCCCACAGAAACCTTTGTCCGATTGGGCTAAAAAATAATAAGCATAAAATGGATACCTTTTAATAATCCTGCCCAAAATTTCAAAAAAATTTATTTATAAAAATTTGTGATTTATATAGTTTTAATCGATAAAATGACGAACTTTTTTATGGGGCCCACAGAAGCCTTTATCCGATTGGGATCATATGAATTGATCACGTGTCCTTATCAAATGAATACTTCCTCCAAAATTTCAGTTCGACAACCGTCTAGGAGTTTTCTTGACACAAAAAAAAAATCGGAAAATTTGTAGACGGCGTGGAATCGTGAGATCGAGGGATTGCGGGATCGCCTAACCAACTAACATACGTCCACCCAATTTTGGTCTGAAATGATTCCTAGAGTTCCAAAACATGTTTTAAAGTTGATTTAAGAGATTTTCATTTTTGGACCTAATGCATGACTTTCACTTACAGTTAAAGTAAAAATGGAAATGGGTTTTAGTGAAAACTTGGTAAAAGTTTCGAAACATAGATAACATTTTGACGAGTAATAGGAAAAAAGGTTTCATGGCATTGTTTGACAAATTTTTTGAATATTTTAAGAACCTTTTCTTTATCTTTTCATAAATTTAATATAATCTTAATGGAATTTTTCCATTTTTTCTTCTTTCCTTAAATAGATCATTTGGAATTAAAGTCCTTTATCAGGCCATTTATCTAATAGTTTTGTTTCGCCTCATAATCTCCGCAGCCGAGAGTGAGGCTGAAATGACTAAATGCGGGTGCCTTTTTTCCATTCAACCCTCATAAAATTTGCGGAGAGCTTTCCACAGTTTATATTGTCAATTGTCAGATCGTTATGTATATTGTCCTTTTTCTTTCTGGCATTCTTTTTTTCAGGGTAAATAGAGGTGATCTATTTTTCTTCCCCTCCAAAAAAGTTTAATTATAATTGAATATAAATTGGCTTGATTAAATCAATAATCCAATCAAAAGAAAATTTTAATTTAATTTTGTTTAATTTGGCGAGCAGGAGCTTTATTTGATGTTAATTGGCTTCGTTGTGATTGGGAATTTATTAAAGTGGAAAAATAAAATTTATATTTTCGGAATAGCCTCCAAGGATCTATAGCCGGAAGCAAAATATCATTAAATACATTTTATGCTTCCGTTGCTATACCTTTTTCTGGAAATTAATTACATTAATTTTTTTCTTGGTACATTTTGTTTCATATTTTTTAACACCAAGAGGATTGTGATTAGAATTATAAAAGGTAGGATAATATATATTTTTTATGTTATTGTATAATTTATGGTAGGAACTAGATTAATACTTAAAAAATCATGTATTCAAATTTTGAAGATGATCGTAAAAGTATTGGCAGAGTTATCTAAGGAAGTCTGGTAATTGGAAGCACTAGGAACAGGGGATATTAGGCCAAATTCAGCATAGATACTGTTTTTGAGCACTTATTAAAAGCTTCTATTCAAAATTTGAGCCCATTCCGATCACTATAGAATTCAACTATGTTCCAGGGTCACACTTTTTTAGGAAGTGTTCTTCGATACTTACCTCAAGATAAAGTTCCAAACTTGGCCTCATTCCTAACTTAAGATTCCAGGAAAATTCTGACGAGTTTATAAAGGAGCCTCCAGACCCTGTGGTCCAATTTGGCCTATTTACTCATTCGTCCTTAGTTTTGTTGAGAATAGCTTCCACAGAGAGAGAATTATGTGAGGTATTCAGCACACTGGCACACAAACAGACAGAATTTTTACAGTTTTTCCGTGTTTCAGTCCATTTGGAGTAACTTTTCCCAAGGGACCAAAATTTTTCAAATGTTACTGAATGTACGCTTTTCTTTTCTATCTAAAGATATGACTAGAGATAGAAAGAAAAGCTAAAATTATGAAAAAAAGGTTCCAAGGATGAATTGTAATTTAAAGTGCATCGGACAAGAAACTTTAATTGAAAGCTTTTTTTAAAAAAAACCTTCTGGCTTGGATAAACAGCATCAGAGCAACACAATAAACCAATTTTTACCTATACAGAAAAAATATGTTAAAAAGTTATGTGTTTTTTCAATTTGAATGTTTTATTTAAAAACATAATCCATGTTTTCTCTGTTGTTGCTCCAGGATATGCTTTTAGATTTAGATGGAATTTTTATTTCATTTTTTTAGCTAACGAGGTTTGTCGCCGGGATTATGTTACATTTCCCCTGGAATTTTGATCCATTTATTGCTCTAAATTCGCTTATAGTTAGATTTGAGCAGATTTTTGATGTTATATCTGAAATTATTATTTTTTGCATACATGTCTGAACTTACATATAAAACGTCTCGTTAATTTTACTGATTTAGTAGATAAACAAAAAATTTCGGGATTTTTTAGTAATGAAACAACTAAACATTTCATATTTGGTAACAAGTAGACGAGTCAGTCAATTTTGACATACTTCTGGGCCCTTTGGAGAAAAAAGAACCAATTTTCGGGTATACGCTAAAAAATTTGTACTGATGAATCAATAGAATGTACTGATTTTCAAGAAAAAGCGGAATTATTGATATTTTTTTTATATAGGATTTGAAAATCAGTAATTTCACTTTTTCTTGAAAATCAGTACATTCTATTGATTCATCAGTACAAATTTTTTAGCGTGTAGATTTTACCTGAATTTTGGGTATTTTTCCTGATATTCGGGAAAAGTAAACCAAAACTCGGGAAAAATCAGGCCCGAACCGAATACTCAGCAGATGAAAAATTGAGTCTGTTTCCCGAATCTCGGGATATTTTTTTTAAGTGTATAAACCATTTGCCAGAAACTTTCAAAAGGTGACGATAATGAAGAAATACTATATATTGTACGGAATATGTAATTTAAAATAGCCATTTGGCTCTACGCATATGCAATAAAGAAATTATTATTATTATTAATTTGAGATTTTTAATTTTATATTCACGGAATATTTTAGTACCATTACCAAGCAACTAAATTTTTCAAAAAAATTGGCAAAAATCATCTGAAATGAACGGACTCGTACAGTTAAAATGACTAACAATTCCGTTAAATTTACTGATCGATTCCGTAAATTTAGTATTTTTTACAAATTTTTTCCATTGAAAATAGCAAAAAAATACTATGGTCTATGAACAAATTTATGTAAAAGTAGTACGAAAATATCAAATTAAAATCTGTTAAACTTATGGAAAAATTCTGTCAAACTTACGGAATCGTTGAGTAAGTGTAGCGGATTTTTCTATCATTTTAACTGGATTGGCCAAAATTAACTGAAAAAATTCAGTTGAATTTTTAGGCAAAATATCGGCGATATATGCTGAAATATTCCGTAAGTATAAAAAGTTTTCAAATATTGACACCTTTGAAATTTATTTCTAAAAAGTATTTTGTCTCAAATACGGCAAAAGTAATCAACCCGTGCTGTACGATAATATTTACCGACTCAGTCAGTAAACTTAATTTACGGGCCCGTTCATTTGTCCACTTTTTTCGTAGTTTGGGTATTTTTACTAGCTATCTTCAACATGTACTTGTAGCCAGACATCAGTAAATTGTATGTTCTTAAACCAAAACATGTGACAGTCAAGTTTGATATTATTTGGATGTTTTTTTGAAAAACAAAATGATCCGAATTTTCCAGATTGCTTTCATTAGTGTGAGCACAATATCTTATATACGATCATTCTGGTATAGTTAGAAATGCTTTCTGTGGGGTTGAAAAATATGGGTGCCGCTTTTAAAAAAATCGTCCAAAAAGGTATATTACCCAATGGGGAAATGCAATTTTTTGGCACCAAATGTGACATGTTGATTGATACCGATCCTTAAAGGTAGAGACTTGACAAGTTGAAGCTGAATGGACCATTGTCGATGAATCGAATTTTAAAGGGGTTTGCATTACGGGTGGTCCAAAAAGGTTTTTGCCGAATTTCGTTTTCTACATATTCTATAGAAAAGCTACCTCATGGTCTAGAAATAATTCTCTGAAAATTTGAGCTAAATCGGTGAATGTACTACAGTCGCGCCCAAGTCCCAATGTTGGGAAAATTATGAAGCCCGAATTTTTGATGCTAATGCCTGAAAAATTAACTGAAGTGCTAAAAACTTGATAAAGCTCAAAAAATGCTTTTTAATGATGACAGCATAAATATTAAAATATTCAGAAACAGGGATTAGAGCATTCAAAAACCAATCGCATGGAGTTTTTGTTCTGGATTTCAATACCATAATCTCCATTAATATTGGGGAGCATCTACAATAATTTTGGTTTGTGTCTTAGTTTCTGTTGGGTTTGGATCTTGGTTTATATGTAATCCCTATTGAAGATACATGCCACCTAGTCTTGTGTCAATGCAACTGTCTTTATTTTTTTATTAAAGTGTTGGCATTCCTTTACAAAACGGTTCAGTATAGCTCTGCGACCAGCTCCACGACCAATTCTTCTTTCTGGATATATTAATATTGATATCCTTTGAAATGTTTTGTTAGGATTCTTAATTATTTTTACCTAATCAGTTGATTAATTTCATTTCTGCCTTTTTCCAACATACTTTTCAGAGTTGATAAATGATCCCATTCCTATTACAAATGGAGCATATTTTACAATAATTGAAAAGTCTGAATCCGAAAATAAGGAAGAAAAGAAAAAGCAATAATGTTTGATATACAACCAAAAACGGAAAAAACCAACTTGTCAATTTTTTTATCATCAGTCAGCATTTATTACAATCCTATTTTCGTTTGGTATCCTAAACATAAAAAAGGATTCCACTTGGTTGACCTGAACAGAAACCTTCTACTTATGGATTTAAAAAATAAAAATGCTTCCACAGCACAATTATAATCCTTTCATGTATGAAAAATGAACTCTCCTTTTTTCCTTACCATATACAACATTCATGTCCGACAGTTTGATCTTATCATCAATCATATGAGGATGCTTTGTATCGATTCTGACCCAATTTTTTTTTTTATTTCCCCATTGACATCGTTTCCGAAAAGGTCACCCGAAACTCATTTTAAATCATCTTAATAATGCAACAGGTAGAGGCTAACTAAGGCCGACCCTTTTTATGGCTTATAATCAGATTTCAAATTATATCGATTCTTCTTCCTTCCTTCTTCTAAAAATATAAATCCTAAATTGTGTACGAGATTGTGTTTTAACATTTAATTTTCCCAGAAGAAAAATGTTCCATGGCATTTTAGAAGATAACCTAATTTTCGTGTTAAGGTGAGAAAATTAGTTCTGCTTACTCGGGTGGGAAAATAAATATTTTCAACACTTCGATTTGTATTAGTTTTTGCTCAGTTAAATATTACAACATTATTTTCCTTAATTTTCAACGTTTGCTCTAATTTTCCTCCTTTATAAAGAATAGCCAGCTATATTGCTAAAATAATAATTAAATTGAATTTGAATTGAGTAACTATATTAAATTGTGTATGGATCTGATACTTGATTAAAGTTCATTTTGGCATTTCCCAGGCCATACTTCATTCAACCTTCGCACGCAATGTTCATAAAATAATGTCTACAAGTTCTTCAAACCCAAAATGTGTTCAAAATATGAACTCTTTTTTTGGTACATAAATATCGAGAAAAGACCGGGAACATTTTAAAATTCTTACTGCCGTTTTCTGCATGAAGAGCCAGTTTTAGAAAGTAACGGTGAGTTAGTTTATAGATCAATTTGAGCTACGGGGTCTGGGGACCTCTATACAAACTCACCAGAATTTTCCAGAAGGCTTGAGTTCTAATGATCGGAAGGGCCCGACTCTGACTTGACTTGGTGCCGCTCGTCTAGTCAGAGTTGGGTTTACGCAATGATAACTAGGGTGAGTTAATAGCAATCGCAACAAACCGAATGAAATGAAATAGGACTATTGATCGGCTGTGTTCCACCTGGGTACCATAGGCCCTTAAATAAACAAGTAAGTATTTTTTTGGCCAACTTCTGGGATGAAACCACCACTTTTCGATCAGCTAGCAAAGAGCTTATCCAATACACCATCCACTAACCAACCATCCACCGACCAAACACCCACCAACGCTTTGCATTCAACGAACATGTGACGTGCGTTGCACCGTCTGATTCGGGGTGTGCAACATGCTGAAAAAAGCGTGTATATTTAATTGGCGTACAAAAACGCCCTGCGTTTCACAGCCGCTGTTTTGTGTGCAGACAAGCCAAAAAGCGTGCTTGCATTGATATCTCGGACGAAAAACATGTCTTATAAGCGTGTCAACACCATCGACACCATTTTGGCTTCTTTTCCAAATTCAAGCAAACACTATTTGATTGGAATAAGATTTTAAAGCGTATGTGTGTCTTTTACGCCAAATTGGCGTGTTTTTACATTGGTATAAAATCATCGTATGACACGTTGGTTTCATCGGCGTGTATTTTTTCGTGAGCGTATGTAATCCGGAAACTCCGAAATTATTTTACGTCAAAAAATGGTTCAATAAGGTCATTCTCAGTAGATATAATCAAAACAATAATCGAAAGATGGCTGCATTCTGCACCCGATATGTTATACCTCTTCAAACTAGAAAAGTTAAAGTCTAGAGTATTGTAATGGATCTGTTTATTTTTAAATGAATTTCTTTTGCCCGTTTTTCAATTAGCTACCCATTCGTCTATTCTGTTGCTCACAGTTTAAATTGATTTCCTAATCATTTGCGAATTTTACCAGTTCTGCTGCCTAAACTTATCGCTCGAAACATCTCCTATGGGATAAAATAAATAAATATGATATCATCTACATCATCGTCAATATTGAATTGAATTTGTCACCAGAAAATTCCTCCCATGTTGTAAAAAAATATTTCTGCATGAATTGTGATAAAATAATTATTTTTCACTCGTTTCTTGATTTTCGTTTCATTGATTTTTCTTATCATCCCTGGATAATGGGAAAATGGAGCTGTTTTGAACAACTAATTTTATTTTTGGTAGGGCATATACATACATGAGCTCCAACGTCAGTATAATAAATTGCTTCGTGCATTGTATTGCAGCCACAAGCGTGATTTCCGGAATCACTGTAACGATTTGGTGGCCAAAGCAGAGAATGCTGCAGTAAGTTAAGATTCATGCAAATCCGATCAAAAAGACGGTCTTGCGTGTCGTGAAATGTAAGGACGGGAACATCCTGCATACTGAAAATGAGAAACTGCATAGACGCTGGGAGCACTTCAACGAAGTTTTTAATAACGATGCAAACGATCCACAGCAGCTCGTTAACAACCAGCAAAATCGAAATTCAGCACCCGTCAGCATCAGTATGAGGATTAATGTCGAGTCTCCCAGTAGATAGGAGATATAAGAAGCACTATCTTTTTTAAAAAATGGAAAATCTTCTGGTGTTGATGCTATCCCTTCAGAAGTATTCAATACCGATATAGACCTATCAACAGACATCCTTCATCCATTTTTATGTAATTTCTGTAACTGAAACACTAACACGTTTCCAAGTGCATGGAAACAGGGTTTGTAAACGAAGATTCCAAAAAGGTTATATGAGTGACTGTAACAATTAAGGATCATGCAGAAAGATTACAACCAATGGTGGTATCAACGAAGTTGTTCAATGTCGCATAAACACTGGGAGATGAAGATTTTATGCCATAAATAACATCTGGTACTCCTCCGGATATGATGGCCTTGAACAATTACTAACACCAAATTATGGTAGCAACTGGTCATAGTATGGAGATAGAAATCAGGTGATGTAAACTTAGATGCATCGGTTACGTGCTACGAAAGGGTTCAATGGAGCCCAGATTAGTAGCTATAGAAGCTTTGGAGTAGGGAGGGAAGGAACCAGATCTAGAAGCAGACCACGCCAAATGGAGTGACGTAATAGCAAGGGACCGAACGAGATGGAATAAGACTTTTGATCAGCTGCGTTCCGTCATGGGCATAATAGGCCCTTCTGAAAGTAAGTAAGTAAATACATACATAGTAGGATGGGCGTACTCGGAAA
>JXPH01005794.1:12597-27818 GCA_001014845.1 Mochlonyx cinctipes | reverse complement strand
CTTTCAAAATTAGAATTTTTCATTCAAAAAACTAGGGTTGAAGTCGTGATCTCTAGCTTCCAAAGCTACTGCTCTGACGCATGTGCTACTGAGGCATATGATCATGAGCTATAAAATGATGAACACATTTAAAATATTATTGTGCGCATGCGCAACCCAGTTCCCGATTTTATTCGGGAGAATTTTATTATTCGGGATATTTGGAGTCGTAACACGATTCTCGGGTCATTGATTTATAATTCCCAAATATCAGGATTTTCAAATATCCGAAGGGTCTTGATCTCCAAATCCCAGGATTTTAATGTTGCCCTCACTGACCTCTATCGATTCAAACCCCTAAATTTCTGTGACCACTAAAGCTAGAACTGAACATATAAGCTTTTTTCTTTCCGTAGATATATAAGTAGAAGAAAACCTAACAAAAACTATTATTTTTATTTATAAGCACCACAATGTTGAACAAATAATATTTGTATCAATTTTTCACGTTTGAAGCGCATAATTGAAACGTGATTTTATATTTCTATTTTTAACTATTATATTTTTTAACATAACACAACATTATAATAAATTGTGGTAGAGGAGACGCACCTTCCAGTGTAAATTTTCAAAATTTCCCGATTCTAATTTAGAATTTTGCTTTTACCAAAATTCAATTAGTTTCAATCGCAATAATGGTCTATTATATCTAATATAATGAAATGACTTTCCAATGTCCGATACAAGTCAAATATAGAAAATTTATGGGCCAATTAATTAAAAAACTTTTTGCCCTGATTACATTATTTTCTGGTTTTATCGGAAACGTTTCCAAAAAATAAAATAAAACTGCATGTGACGCTATACACGACACACCAGCAGAGAAACACCAACCTCATATTTTAAATCAATATTATGCTAGATCAGGCTGTTTGCTTGTGTTTGTCATGCAGAAATTTTACAGTAAAGCCCAGAAGATTATCTGCAAAAATAAATTGAGATTTTATGATAAGCTAGATTATTGCGGGAAATAATAATGATCCAGAGCATAGAAGGGCATAAATCTAAATTTGGCGTACATGCAAATATTACATGAACATAATTATATTTTATCGACACTTCTCTATGAGCAGAGGATTTCTGTTTTCCTTCATTTTTCGGGTTTTTATGAAGATCATTTTGATGCTTTTTTAGAAAAATAGAAATAGTCAGCTGTTCGATTTAATTATGACAATAAATTGTGATTTTGGATAAAAAATAACATTTTCGCCGACATGAAAGAGTTGGAACACTGCCTGACAAGACACAATTTGTCTTGTGGTTTCTTAGAAAAAAAATTTAGAATTATTAATTTAGGAAGATGACATGATGAAAACATTATGTTTATGGGGAAAACTTTTTGGTAATTTTTATTAATAAATTTTGCGTTTCATTTGTATTGATTTTACAAAATACCAGGCGTTTTTGTGTATTTTTCAAAAACTCAAGTTGTTTTGTTCTTAATTGTACAAAAATCATGCCGATCTTTAGAACTCAAGATTTCTGTAAAATTCTGATGAGTTTGTATGGGGGCCCCCAGAACCCGTGGCCCGATTTGGCTCATAAACGAACTCGTCCTTACTTTTATTGAGAAAAGCCTCCACAATAAATTTCAGCCAAATCGGTTGGAAATTACGCGAGTTATTGAGCTTATAGACACACGACGACAGACAACGGGGAACCGACGTTCGAGCAAACGTAGTACTCCCAACAAAACAACTGGTTGAAAATATCAAGATCTGTCAAACAACTGTTTGAACAATGTTGACCAGTTAATAACTTTTTTTGACTCCCCAACATTAGTCAACTTCGACTTATAAATTGTAAAAGATCTCTAGAAAAACTCTCCTGTTGTAACCAAGTTAAAGTCTTTCAGGCATTTTAATGTTGAACTGACATCCTGGCTAGGATCGACTCTTCTACCAATAATCCCGGGCCAGTCTTGTTTCTTTTAAAAAGTGAGAACATTCCAAATACTGGCAGTCACTGCATACTACTGCCTCTGCTGCCGTTTTAAGTTCTTAATGAGCTTGGACAAACGTCGGTTACGTTTGACAATCTCATGTATCATAGGACACCTCAAAATGAATTACCACTTGCATCAAATGCGTCTTGTCCCGACCAGACTCTGTCAATTCTGTTGCCAAGACGCCGATTCGTCATTCCAAATAATATGCAACTGCCAAACCTTTGCTATTAAGCGTAGTCTAATCGTAGGTGATTTTGCTATCAGTTCCTGTGTTCACGATTAAATATTAGCAGTATCAGTTAATTCATTGGTGTTTACAAACTGCCCTTTTATTTTTCATACTGGCTCTTTTAAAAGTTCTTAATTCCTTCCCTTTTTGGGTTTTGAGTTTAAAAGGCCCCAACAGAAGCCTGCGCGTTAGCTTCGGCTGGTCAGCTTCTCTGACCGCCTGCTTTCCCTATTAATCCATCCATAGACTTATAATTGTTTATTGAAGACTAGGCTTTTTCTCTGTTTCTGGTTCACATAAGTTTTCTAAAGTATGTTTTTGAATTTGAGAAATTTAGAGCCCAATTAATTGTAGGCTTATATAACCTTTAGTACAATAGAACTGAATTTATAAGCTTTTAATTCATAACTCCGTGACCCACGATTCGATCAAGCTTAAAATCAGCATGAAAGCTAAATTTGTTATCATATTGAAGCTCTCAAATTTTAAGCTATATCGGTTGAAAGCTTCTGTAGGCTCCAGTGAAAATCTTCTTATGCAAAATATCCAACAATCGAATGTTTTGCAGTGCCCTATTCTATTGTGGACAGGCTATAAGAGCCAACACCTCACATATTTTCCAAAAACCTAATAATTCTGGTGACGCGTGGTTTTTAAAGGCTTCGTTCCAGCATCCTGATGTCGAATATAGCATTTGTGCGTTTAAATTGATATAACACATTTAAAAATAACCGTTCGTAGGCATTATGGATTTGCATTTTATTTTCATAATAAAAAATAAAACCAAAAAGTTGACATTTTATAAACTGCCAGATAAAACTGTGCCAAATTGCCAGGAAACCGTTCGATTTATGCAGGATTTCTCATCGGAAATTGAACGAATTGGTCAGACAGTCGAATGAAAATCGAACGAAAAATCGTCGATCTTGCATAGTGGGAAGGTTCTCATAAAAATATACACAGAAAATTTAGCAATCTAATTTTTTGTTATTTAATTTAAAAACGCCGTAAAGCCCTACCGATTAAAGTTATTAGATTGATGCTACAATCTAGTTTCTAGTTCATTCTCTAATTATAATAAAAAATCAAATACCAAGAATTGAACAGCAATCATCTGAATGAAAGGCTTGTCACGAGCTAACCCGAGAATAGCCGTTTGAAAGCAAAATATAAGAATATCAAAGTAAAATATTAAAATCAAAAACTTGATCCAGTTGCTTTAATCTATTTAAAATAGATTTTTTATCTAAAAAAATAAGATCAAAGCACCAAACTCATTAAAATAGATATGTAGTCTAAAAATAATAGATTCCAAAGTTTTCTGTGTAATAAAATTTTATTTTAACTATAACCCAAAGCAAAGTACCAGGCGTTTTTCATTTAGTTTTTAACCAAATAATAAAATCATTGGTTCATGAGAATTTATTTTAAAAAATAGTTTAGCACACATTTAAGTCTTAATGTTAAACTATTGGCCAGACTAAAATATTTGTAATTTATCCTGTGCCATTTTCTATTAAAACATAATATTTTTAGAGCAAATTTAAAAATGTAAAAGGTTTTAATCCCTTAATTAGTGTTGAAAGCCACATTAAATTAAATTTAATCTTTACCGCATATTTTGGAGAACCTCAATCAGACAAATTTATGGAGGTTTTTCTTTAAACCACCCCTTTTCTCCTTATGCCTTTTGCTATCCTCTTGAATTATTCAGCACTTTTTTCGTTTTTTCAATCTATACAAAGTCGAGTCATGTTATAAAAAACGATTTCGAAATAAAATTGATTTGTTGAAAATAGATTTCGCGGGTAACATGACCTTTGTTATATTTTTATAAAACACGACACGCATCCAAAAAAACAACAACCTTGGCATAAAATGGTTATGGTAGAAAACGAAAATAGGGGAACAAAACCAGGAATTTAACTTTAATGTATATCAAAAAATTAGAATCACTTAATTGTTATATTCTTGAATAATTTATCTTGATTTTATAAACATGCGCTGAAACTTTTCTTTCTATTTTGCCTTTGAATATCTATCTCTCAAGGGGGTCTTTTTCGTATACTATACGTATACCTACTTTTGAAAAGAAAGATAATTTATTATGTCAATGTGAAGAGGTTTTTATACTTATCCGAAACACGCGGCGGATTATATAAAAAAAATAAAAATATAATTTTGTACGCACACTTCACCTCAGCTTAACATCTTCAGCAGAATGTTGAAAACTAGAAAGAAATTAAAGCTATTTTATTTTTGTGACTATATTTTTATCGAGTGTATTTTTTTCAGTATTTAGCCATTGCGAGAAATTTAGAGTACTTGTAGGGCGTTTAGGAAAAGAAAAGACAAATTGGTTTTTTTGCGTCTTTTGAACAGGCTTAAGTCATGTCAAACATATCTTAGACAGACCTAATTCGATCTAGAAGTATCTTATACAAATCTGATTTGACCTAAAAGTATCTACCACAGACCTAGTTTCATCTAAAAACACCTTGATTTAAGAGTATTTTCAATATAACTAATTTCATATAAAATTATCTTAATCTGACCTAATTTGATCTAAAAGTATCCTAAATACACGTAATCAATTTGATTTAAAAGTATCCTACATGTTTAAATGGAATATGTAAAAAGCTAGTAAAATTAGCTGAACTCTGAAAAAAGGAGACGACGGAACGGGCCCGTAAATGTTGTTTACTGACTGAGTTGGTAAATCATGTGGTACTGGACGGGTCGATTACTTTTGTCATATCTGAGAGATAAGCTTTTTTAGAAATAAATTTCAAATATGACAATCTTTGGAAAGTTTTATTACTGATTTTTCACTTATATTTACGGAATATTTTAATAAAATTTACCTTTCATCTTGAAAACTTTTATTACTGGTGTTTTTATTTATATTTACGGAATATTTTAATGCAATTTATCGATTTTTTCCTAAAATTTAACTGAATTTTTCGGTTAATTTGGGCCAAAATCAAGAGAAATGAACTGACTCGTCCAGTTAAAATGACAGAAGATTCAGTTGAATTTACTGAACGATTCATTAATTGTGACTGAATTTTTCCATAAATTCAGCTGAATTTTTTCATTATTTTTTGTACTACTTTAGGACATTTGTTCATAGATCATAATATTTTTTAAATGACAGAAAATTCCGTTAAATTTATTGGATGATTTCTTAATTTTGACTGAATTTTTATGTAAATTTAACAATATTTTTTAGTTCTTTTTGGTATGTTTGAAAGTACTACTTAAGGACTTACAGTTGTTGATAGAAAATAATGTTTTTTGCAATTTTTAATGGAATAAATTAGTAAAAATTACTAATTGATTCAGTCAAATTTATCGATCGATCAGTAAATTTAACGAATTTTCTGTCATTTAAACTGAAGGAGTCAGTTAATTGTTGTTGGTCTTGACCCAAATTAACTGAAAAAAAGTTAAATTTAAGGTGCAAATCAGTAAATTGTACTAAAATATTCCGTAACTATCAATGAAAAGTCATTAATAGTAAGTTTCCAACTATCGTCATGTTTTGAGTGTTTCTTAAAACCTGTTTATGTCTCCAATGTGCCCGGGTTTATGTCAAAATTGTCTGATCCTTCTAGTTCGTTACAAATTTGAAGCGCTTAGTTATTTTATTACTAAAACATCTCGTAGATTTTTGTCTATCAACCAAATTAGTAAAATTAACTAGACATTTTTCATGTGAAGTTAACCATGTATACACGTCTAATCAGGTTTAAAATTAATATGATGGAAAAATGCATTAAGCGGACCTAAATAGTTCCTAAAAGTATAATTTTCTAGGTATTAGTGGATAGTTTATAAAAGATTCTGAACTAGCACATCTAATAGTTATGCTAATACGTTACCATCAGTTCATTGAACCTATTAAGTCGTGTTCAATTTTTACTGCGAGGCACTTGACTGACCTCTTCGATATGAACACCATTGAACGCCTTCCATTTCATACCTAAGTTTCTCCAGCAAGCATATTGGCTCTGACGGTACATGTCGGAAATGTCGCGCAGTTAACGACTTAAAGTACAACGTGATATAATCCAACATAAATCTGTTTAACTATTACATTATTTCTAAAGTATGTTAAAGTAATTGTTTGTATCTAAAACAACATACGCAATATTTTTTTTCTCGTAAAAACAATAATAATAAAATCTATAAACATATGCTGGACGTCACTCATAAAAAATGTATGTTATTTGATTAAGAATAATATACCAAATGTTGTTACATGCAGATTTTTATTCAAACGATTTCCCGGAAAGTGAAAAAATTTAGAAATTTTCGATAATGCCAGACATATCATAATCCTTATTTTGCAAGAGATTTCAGTGTGCTAAATCAGGCGTGGGTGTTATATAATATAACAGATTAGTCACAAATTAAAACAGAGCCCAACGCCGATTATTAGCTATAGATCGGAAGCTAGCATTAAACTAAATTATTAAAGATCAACTGTGCAAATTTTGAAGAGGGTCGAAAAAGTGTTTGCAGAATTTACCTGAAAAACTGTTAACTGAAAGCACAAAGAACGGATAATATTATCCAATCACTAGACCTCAAGTATTTTGGAAACTCTTGGCACATAGGAGCCCTCAGATCCCAATGCCCCAAACGCAAACTTTTACAGAAACTGATCTTGGATACTTGCTAAAAGATTATGTTCCAAATTTGAGCACATTCCGATCATTAGAACTCAAAAGTTCTTGAAAATTCGGGTGATTTTATATCTATGGTACTATTTAGCCGTTTCAAGGGCTCGTTTCGGCCAAAACCATTCAAAGCATCTCTTCGCGAGGACTAATTTTTTTAAATTTTGCTGAATACAAAAGCTTTTCTTTTCTATCTATAGATATGATGAGGAAAAAAAAGAAAAGCTGTTACCAAAACTATCAAGACCTCTCAAATTTACAAGTGGTTTTAATTTTCCCAGCCCTGTAGCTATAGAATGGTGTTGGGACATATGCCAAATGTCATANACCAAAAGGGGTTGAATGTATAAGGCCGAATTATTTTTTTAGTTCGGACATTTGGCCGAAATAAAAAAAAAGTTTATATAATTTTTAATTCGAAACCCCCATATAATGCACCCTATTTTCAAAGAATTTCTTAAGTGATTTCGATACAATAAATTTAATATTAAGCACACATTTTTTTCTTAAACTGATTATGAATTTTAGTTAAAGAAAGTTATCTTTTGCCGATAATTAAAAAACCCCAGATAATGCACCCTTTTTCCGAGAACTTTTGTAGTGATTAGCATGGCTGCTAAAAGGTGCATCGATGGTTGCAGCACAATTTCTAGTTTACCCAATTTGTCAATTTGAAGCTCTTAAATTCAGTGGGCTAAATATTTTTATCAATATTACTCAGCCCACATAATTTGAGAGCTTCAAATCAAACCAAAGCAAAGTTAGTGAGCTAAAAATTGTACTACAACAATCGATGCACCTTTCAACAGCCATGGTGATTATAATATAGTAAAGTTGACATTATTGCACACAATGCACCCTTTTTTATTAAATCGGATATGCATTTTAGTTAAGAATGTTATTTTTGTCGTTAATATAAAAATCCCACATAATGCACCCTTTTTTCAATGATCTTTTTGAATGCAATTTTTTCTAGTTTGTCCAAATATGATCTTTTTCCTATTTCAGCCAAATGTCCCAATTTTTTTTATGATTCGGCCAAATGTTCAAATAACATTTTCTGTTCGGCCATAAAATTTACGTCATAAGTAGCTACTCACATAGTTTTTATAAAAATTGGCTTGGACAAAATTATGAGCTCTACAAAAATTTGTAAAATTTTTGAAATTTTTTTGATGCGACGGAAAACTAAGAACCACTCAAACAAGAATAAATTTTAAATGATTAAGCATGTTTTAGTTGGATTATATCAATAAAGTACATTTTCCAGAACCGGCAGCACTTTCTTAGCCTTCACCAATTGTCCTGATATTTTGATATTTTTTGTCTATTTTATAATATATATTTTTGATTGACATTTACATCTGAAGACAATCAAAAAACGTTTATTCAGTCTCAATGATTTTGCGAACAATTTTTTTATGTTATCAACCCTGATGAAGTTAATATATTTAAAGAAACGTCGGTAGTAAAAATAAAATTGTTTGCAAGATTATTGCATCTAAACAACCGTTACTGATCTTCTTCAAAACTTTATGCTACCGACGTTTCGTTAAATATATTGACTTCTTCAGGGTTTTCTAAATAATTTGCCATGCAAAGTTTGTACATTCTTTTATTGAAAAACTTTTTTAGGTGAACCGTAAAATTCTGAGAAGTCGTCTATTCCAGAGCCCCACCCTACTGTATTCCGTTGTTGTCCAGCTGGTGACTAAGCCGAATCAGAAAAATATTACTTTATCGGCTTTGAGATCTGAAAGACATAAATTCACGTGAAAAATATCTTTTCTGAACAATAAAAACTGAGTTTTTATTGTTCGTTCATTCTACCTTGCGTCTCCATTCCGTTCTATGTTCATAATTACACATTGCAGGTAGACACAATAGAAAAAAATATGCTTTTTCATTACAATCGTGTATTTGTTCATCTGTTTTGTAAATATTTTTTTACATCTTGTTGATATTAAAATGTGTAAACTGTAATTGTGTACGTGTAATGTTGGCGATAGCTATTTTCATTTGCAAATATCATATTTGCCAACAGGCATAGGCGTAGTCATGTCCCGGGTATTAAAGAGTCTTTTGTTGTCGCATCATTTTCCTGCGATAAAAATAGATTCTTGAATTGAATGACGTAATCATTACTCGATTTCAACACAGCAGCAGCTCCCCCAACATACAAAATGTACTTTTTTACTTGTTCCACATCAAAAAATAAAAATAATAAAAGGTTTCAAATGGAATCAATAACTCAATATTTCCATTAAATCCTCCTCATACTCATGTATCGTGCCTAATTTGAACCATTTTATAGCTTTTCCCACAAGACATTGACGAAGTGGCGCATGACTTTTCATGGATGCGACGTTTTTTTTTAATTTAATAAATATGCAAAGACTAATTGCGTTTCAGGAAGCATTTCCTCCAATTAAATAGTATTTATTATTATTAATAATATTTTAATAGAGCGTTACTTTTAATCATATTGTTCATGTTTACACATGTGTGTTACAGTAAATTTTTTTATTGTTAATGAGGTTTTTGTAATAGGTGATTTTTAATAATGAAAAAAAAACTGTTGCAGGGAAATTGACGTGCTTGCGTTAAATCGCCTTTTAACACTAATTACCGTAATTTTTATAGTTTTGTTTACTTTACATTAAAGTTTATGAGAAATGTTATTTACCTGCAATTTATGTCACTTTTTAACCGTCCATTATGGGGTAATGTGGTCGAATGGTTTTTATGTTGGTTCAATTGAATTTAATATAAAAGATTCAAAGTACTTGGTGTGCTTTTCTAGTGCGCTTGAATAGGTATAAGGGCTGAAGAGTTCTGAATAATAATAAATAATAATAATTAAACCTATTGTACCATAGCGGGGCCAGGTGAGTCCTCATATTTCGAGGTACTAGTTGACCTACAGCTTATAAGGATTCCGAACCACCACAACTTTTAATGGTTATGCTAATGAGCTACCACTTTATTGTGGCCATCAGGTTGTGTTCAATTTTTGGCGCAAGCAAACTGACTAACCTCTTCGACATAAACTCCATTCGAACGCCTTTCTATCCCATACTTAAGTTTTTGCAGCAAGTATATTTTTGATAGAATGGCTCTGACAATACATGTCAGAAATTACCTTGTTTACCCTATTATTCAAAAAAGGAGTATTCACAAAGCAATTTACCTTCTTGATGAACGATGAAAAACCGCAAGTTAATACAATCGTCACGGGCTAGATCTGACCCCGTATACTCAAAATCGGACAAACCCTTCTTGGGTACAAAGTATAGTCATAATTTCGGTAAAGTCTACCTCCTTTCAGTTGAACATCTTTTTGGAGTTCGTTGAACTCTAAAATAAATCAAATGAACTCTTTTTGGATAATTTGGGCTCTAATTTAGGGTTCAACGAACTCAAATTGAGAGTTCTATTTCTGAATTTTTTAGTGTTTATTGAACACTCTTTTAGAGTTCCCCAGATTTTTAGTTTAGAGTCACGTATAAACCTATTAAAATATTTATAGAATCTAATATCTCAACGATCGAAGTGAGTTAAAGTTTGGTAAGCAGGATCCTAGTGCTAAACCATATATGGCAGAAAAAGTCTTTCCTGATGATCTTCTTTTTGGCGGGAGTTTGCAAAGTTTGGTAAATCAATAACTAAAATCAAAAACTAAAATATTTGCAATTTTGAGAACCTGAGGTTTTGGCCAGTTTGCCATAAAACACAGTTCTTGAGGGAATTTCTTAACTGATAGATTTTTTATTTTGTAAATTTAGATCACGCATTTCAAATAAAGTTCGCTGCTTTGATAAGATCAAAGCAGCGAACTATAAGTAAGTTCTTTTATCTGAAATGAGGAGTTAAAAGATCTAAAATAATGAGGTCGTTGAATTGATTTATTTAATAATTTTTTTCATATCTAATAAAAATAGATAAAAAATTCTTGCTTTTGGGTAATTTCAGCATTTGTGGGCACGGTTTTACGCGTACTTTGAAAAATTTATCTATTATTTTGATCGTTTGTTTTTCTGTTTAATTTTGGAGTGATTTCATTAAGTTTGATATATGTCACATGCATCTAATTTATCGAAAATATATAACTGTGCCAATACAAAAATATGACGAACTATTTTTGGATCTAACATAGCCAAAATTTCGGTAAAGTCCACCTACTTTATTTAGGGTTCAGTTGAACACCTTTTAAGAGTTCGATGAACACTATAAAAAGATCAACTGAACTCTTTCTTAGAGTTCAACCAACTTCAATCGGGGGTTGCCCTGCTNAAATTCAAAGAAACCTCTTTTAGAGTTTACCAGATTTTCATTGTAGCCTTTGTCTAGATGGCTATAAAAAAATTTAAAAAATCTAAACGTACCATTGTGGAAGTTCCTGGTACCAAGGAGCCCTCACATCCTGATGTCCCGGGATCAAACATTTTTAAGTACAGTTTTCGGATACTTTCTACAAAAATATGTTCCGAATTTGAGCTAATTTAGATAATTAGAACTTTAGATTTCTGGAAAATCCTGATTGGTTTGTATGGGGCTCTCAGATTCCGTGGCCCGATTTAGCCCATTAACGAACTCGTATTTTTTTTTTTTTGAAAAATGCCCCACAGCCAAATCGGTTAAAAATTACGTGAGCTACCGAGGACACAGACAAAAACAAACGATAAACTTTTTCAATTTTTCTCACGCTTCCCGCTTTCGAGCAACTTTTCCCGAGGGACCAATTTTTTCCAAATTTAACTGAATGTTTAAGCTTTTCTTTTGAATCTGTAAATATAATGATATAAAGAAAGAAAAGTTTAAAAGATTTTGCCTTATTTTTTATTTTTGGGTGATTTTGTGTAGTTTGATGTGTTACATACCTACATATAACCTAAATCTAAATGTTGAACAATTTAGAGACCGTAGGACTTTAGCGAGTTAGCCGTAACACACAATATAAAGCTAATCTTTCCATATTCTTCATTTTTGACCTGTTTTAATGAAGTTTGATATCCTACATACATGTATTTTTCAAAAACTAAAATTTGGACAATATTGAGTCCCTGTAGTTTTGACCAGTTGGCCATAACACACAATTTTCAAAGAAAATCTTTTCTTAGTCTTCATTTTGAGACGATTTTATGAATTTAGATATGTCACATGTACATGTCCCATCAAAAACTAAAATAAAATCCAATTTAGAGACCCTGAAGCCTCGGTCAGTTGGCCATAAAACATAAATTTCAAAAAATATCCTTTTTGATTTTGTATTTTGGGGTGATTTATTCTCACATGCATATGTTTTATCAAAAACTAAAAAAAAATACAAAATAGAGACCCTGAGGCCTCAGCCAGTTGGCCAATCAAGCAAATTTTAACTTATTCTTCATATTCGGGTTGTTTTCATGAAGTTCGACGTCATATACATATATTTTATCAAAACCTAAAATGTCAACAATGTAGAGACCCTGTGGCCGTGACTGGTTGGCCATGAAATATAATTGTCTAGAAAAAACTTGTCAATATTCCTAATTTTGCGGCGATTTTATTAAGTTTGATGTGTCACACGCATATATTTTACATGAAACTAAAAATTGGACAAATTAGAGAGCCTGAGGGCTCGGCCATTGGGCCATAACGCATACACTGAAAATCTGAGAAACCCTAAAAACGGGTTCATTGAACCCCAACAAAAGTTCAGAGGTAGAATCCTCGATTTGAGTTCGTTGAACCCTAAATAAGAGCTCAATTAGCCAAGAAGAGTTAATTTGATTCTTTTTTAGAGTTAATCGAACTCCAAAAAAGTGTTCAACTGAACCCTGAACATATTAGGTAGACATTACCAAAATTTTGACTACTTTGAACCCAAAAGGTGTTCGTTGGATTTTGTGTGCAATTTTCAAAGAAAATCTTTCCTTATTCTTCATTTTGGGCTATTTTTGTGAAGTTTGATGTAGCACAAAAGTAGAAAAATTGCAATTTAGAGACCCTGAGACCTCGGCTAGTTGGTCATAAAACATAATTTAAAAAAATCTTTCCTAATTTATTTATATTTGAGTGGTTTCACGAAGTTTGATACGTTACTTGCATATATTTCATCAAAAACTCGAAAGTGGACAATTTGAAGGCCTTAGGGCCTGAGCCTACTTAGACAAAAAAGCAAATTTATAACGAAAAGCCCTTTAATATTATTGTTTTCATTTCAACAACATTTCATTTTGCAAAGTTTGATATGTTACTTGATATAATTATGTTAAAAATGGCTTTAAGACCTTAAGAAAAGAAGTGAGGCCTGGCCTATTGTTTTCATTTTAAATTTATTGGTACCAATCACCCAATGAACCTGATTAAATAGGTATTTTTACTGTAACATCTTAAAGTGAAGCGATTGGTCCAAAAATTGACAAAATCACTTTTAAAACTCGGGCTGTTAAGAATCATTTCCAACCAAAATTGGGCGGACATCTGTTAGTCGGTTAGGTAATCCGGCGATCCATCTATTCGTTTTTCCGCAACTTTTTCTAAGTCTCAAAAAACTACAAGACGGTTTGCCGATCTATTTGAAATATTGGATTTGATAAGACCAATCAAACAAAGGCTTCTGTGGGCTGCCATGCCATACACTTAATTAGCCGCATCGATGTTAGGAGTTGAGGCATAGAAAAATAAAGAATTTAAAGCCATGAAACCGGATCGACCTGGTATATTGCCATGCAAAATTTCAAGTTCGGAATAAACCCCATTCTTCATTCTTCTTCATCTTCCACGCCTTTGGTATAGTTCCCCGGATGTAAAAAGACTGGAATTTACAACTCAGAGTAAGGGTTGCCTTCACCAATTAAGCTTCTTTTTTTCTAGTATCCTTTAAACAAATTAATAACACTAATTGGAGACGGCAATTAATACGTAGGTAGGAAATCTGCAAAAATCATAAAACTATGTTGAGTTACGCAGGTTCCCAAAAAAAGGTTTTATGATTTTTCATAGGTTCCAGATTTCTTCTCAGTAATCGGAGCATCAATCATAAAATCATGACATTTGTTTGAAGATCGATCGAAATTAAACTTAAAGCTCCCCTAAATTAAGTAGCAAATTTCGGCCCCTATGAGTCCGATGGCATATCTCCCAAATCAAAATTTCGATTTTCAAAAATCTATTAACTAGCTGCAGAAATTATTATTAAAATCTGGCCCCATTAAAATTTGACCATAGACTCTGTTCCCATGGAAGCGGTTTGTGGCCATCCGGAATTTATTAATGGTTTTGTTTGCTAGTTTGCTTCAAGTAGTAATCATAAAATTACTGTCGAGTATTATCTCAAGTGTAGCTATAATCCATCAGAATGTGTTATTATGCATCTTCTCACCGAGTCAAAACAAATTTTCCCATAATCGTCGTAATATCAGAATCATCGTCACAGCAAATTCTGTGTCGCTTCAAAATTTGAAACACATTTGAATAATTGATATACGAAATGAAATGAAAATTGTGTGTGACCCAAATTAGAGTACATATATAATATATTATAGAACATATACTACTCACATATAATATGTTTTCGTTATTTGGCTAGATACTTTTAAGTATCGTCCAACATACATGAATAACATTATCATATGCTCTAGATAATAATTATACATTTATTTATGTGACTTGCACACATAACATCAAAAAGATTTTTTTTTTAAACTGTCGACGACGACGGAATGAAATAGAAAAAGGGTTTTTTACGAACATTTTCTTCTTCAGAGCAAACAAAAAAAGGAAAATAGACAAGAGACAAATTAGACGTATATAAGTTTTTTTATGCTGCCACCATATGCAACATGTTTAGCTTATGTTAAGTATCTTTTAGTGTCATCGTCTCGGTTAACGATGTTTAAATTGATATCTTGTGTTGATGATGCGTGAGTATTAAAGGTTTGATGTTGTACTTTTTTAGTGTTCAGATTGTAGACGTATAGTCATAATGGCTGTGAAATTTACTGTTGGGTTAAATGAAAACTTTAAAACGAAAATGCAAAGACGCAAGCCAGAGTGGTAAATTATTACCATCATTGCATATACAGAGTAGGCGGAAAAAGGATGCACACCCGAAAACCCCCTGTACTACTTCTTAAGAAAAACCATTCTGCAGCAGTACCATCCTTCAATTTTTGTTGGATGCTGAGATATTAGCATTTAAAAAGTTTTGCATAAAATTGCACATATCTTACAAACTACACAAGATTAATTTAAAATCTTGGTGTTGTATGATAGCTGACCTCAAGTTAATAGCTGACCTCAGTACCTTTCATTTGATACCTTACATAAGCCTAGG